>JAIPMN010042497.1:6441-18409 GCA_020650975.1 Apostichopus californicus
GCCATTTCCAGCGATCTGGGAGGCATTTTCGGCCAAAATTTGCTTTTACGCTTCGCGCCAACTCATGGTGGCGCCACGCTTAGATAGTTTGACTACAAGCTTCGCCCCTACCTTGGCAAATTCCTCGCTACGCGCATGTCTAACCGTGTCACAATTTGTTACTAAATATCACCAACAAAAACGACACAGACTTTCACCGAGAGTAGTTTTTACTTATTTTCGAAATGAATTAGCTAGACGGACCATAGGCGCAGATCCTGGTGGGGACAGCGGGACGCGTCCCCACCAACTTTTTCAGTTGTGGGGACATGATATACCGTGTCCCCACCAATTTGTCTTGACCAAACGCTGCATTGCAAATTTCCCTGTATTGCACTTTGGCGCAGTTTGATCCAGCATTGTGCAAATGACATGCAGCAGTTCTCACTTTATACATTTATCCACAGTTGTTAAATTTTGGAAGGAAATCGCATTTGCGGCAGTCTATAATTGTTTTCTGGGAGAGGACCCAGACCCATCGTATACAAAAGTCTACTTGGATTATTTGTCTCCTGAGTTTTTTTTCTGCAGACACCCATGTGTTCCCCCAACTTAAATTTCTAAGCCATGAGATCTCAAATTTAAGGAGGTTTTGGAGCATTATTGGGTCTGGGAAGTGTTATTTCCGGCGATCTGGGAGGTATATTTGCCAAAAAAATCTTGTACGCTACGCGCGAACCAATGGTCGCGCTCCGCTTAGATAGTATACAAATAATTAATGGTTATGAGTGCAATAGTGCAAATATTTCATGAGTTGAAAGATGGAATGTTCCATTCAACGAGGCGCAGCCGAGTTGAATGGAACAACATTACATCTTTCAACGAATGAAATATTTGCACTATTGCACGAATGGAAACCATTCATTATTTGTTTTATACAACACCTTCAAATTTGGATATAATTGGATGTAAAATGCACTCATGCAACAGATTGTTTTGAACAGACAGGTTTCTCTGCTCTCTTACCATTGAAAAAAGTGCTATCAAAAAAGTATAATGCACGGTTCTATTTCATAGCGTGCAATAGAGCGGATTTTTGCATGCAATCGACGAGCAATTGACCAATCAAATGGCCGGAATATAATTAGGTGTTGTATAATATCAGAGAACAGATACGCGTCCCCACCATTATCCAAGACTGATCTGCGCCCATGAGACGGACCGCATCCGTAATGAAATTGGGTATTATACAAAATATCACGAAGCGCGCGAAGAATTTTGGGATGTAGTTGCTACGCGCCTGCACCCAAGCAAATGTCCCCCCCCCCCCAATATTTGAAACAAATCGCCGCCCCTGCATGCCGGTAATCTGACCTAGTTTCGAATGGGGTGTAACAGAGGTGTTAGACACCACAATCGATCCCAGAAAATACACACACAGCTTGCTACCGTCGGTAATTAGACACTAGTGTACAGTCAGTACATGCAGCTATGGTCAATACCCACAACACAGTGTACATAGCAGCGATGGACATCTCAGGTCCAACTAAAGATAACAAGGTATCACGTTTCATTACTGTCTGCATTTTGTAGCGACAAGAAGAAAACTTCACTTGCAAGCAACGGAAAGCTAACTTTTTCAGAGCGCGGCACACGGTTTGGGGCGAGTCTTCAATGCCTTTAAGCCCGCCGCCGCACACTATATGCTACTGATCACTGAGTTTACTCTCCGACCCCGGTCTCGCCATTGCCTTGTTATTAGGGACCTAAGCGGGTACGAATAATCCAGAAATATGCCATGATGGCCTACATCGACGAGCCCATTGGCATGGTGACTTGTCTTCACTGCATTCCTGAGGAGACCGTGAGGATTATCCGGAGTTAAACTCGCTGGATGAGGTCGTGACCTCTGACCTTTAGCAGGTGCAATGCGCATGCGTTGTGCTTACCAGCAGCATCGATGGTAAACAATTATTGACAACCCCGAAGGGGCAGTTTGATCTGAAAGGCTATAGGCTTTGGATCAATTAGTCTATAACTCGACATGTTCTGAATGATTCCCTCAGGTATACTCTCATTCAGGAAGTGAAACGAGTGAAGGGGCGGGAAGAGAGATATGCAGTTTTATTGGAAAATTCTAGTTCAATAGATTACGACCACCCTCATAGTTTCTACATATATCTCGAACGGTATATGACTTTTATACCGCGCTTTGCGCTTCCAAAATCCCTCAAAGTACCCCAGATCTTTAACGGTTCAAGAGAAATTAAATAATGTTGATACTTTTGTGGGGGTACACGTTACTGACAATTGAATCCGTGAAAACAAAGAATGAGTTAAAATTAAATGCTGCTTACCAACGAAGATATCCTCAGGTCCGAAGGAAATTGGCCGCTCTGCCACAATTCCAATGACCACGCGACCAGCGCCCTCTTGTGTGTAGTAGTCATCACTGGTGAAGTACACTTGTATGTCCTCTGTTGTTTTAGAAATTAAAATATAAAGTTAATGTAACGTAATACGCCTTCATTGACAGCTATACAAAGCCAGTTTATACGCATTCACACACCAGTAGAATCACTGTGGTCGAGTGGTACGGACTTCGGTCTGTGACACAAGATCCAGGGTTTGATTCCTACCTTCGCCCGATGAATCCCAAAAGGACGAAACCGGTCAAGGTAGACTTCTCCTTGAATATAAATCGAGGTAGTATACAGATGGAAGTGCAACATTGCTTAGCACAGAGTCGTACGTCTAATGCTCCGTCTAATACTGGGACAGTCAATCCAGACATGTTTGTTATCTATATCATACTTACATGTCAACGTCCTTCATATATATAGTAATTAATGGTAGGTGAACCTTGCTCTTATAGGGTACTGCCAGGATAGGGTACTGTCAGGATATATGGCACTGTCAGAAAAGGGTACTGTCAGGATAGGGCACTGCCAGGATAGGGTACTGTCAGGATAGGGCACTGTCAGAAAAGGGTACTGTCAGGATAGGGCACTGCCAGGATAGGGTACTGTCAGGATAGGGCACTGTCAGAAAGGGTACTGTCAGGATAGGGCACTGCCAGGATAGGGTACTGTCAGGATAGGGCACTGTCAGAAAAGGGTACTGTCAGGATAGGGCACTGCCAGGATAGGGTACTGTCAGGATAGGGCACTGTCAGAAAGGGTACTGTCAGGACAGGACACTGCCACTTTAGGGTACTGTCAGGATAGGGTACTGTCAGGATAGGGCACTATCAGGACAGGGCACTGTCAGGATGGGTGACCGTCAGGATTTGGGAACCGACAGGGTTTATTTCAAGCAGTGAGAGGGCCCAAATCACATGGAAGATATGGCAAGCCCGTGGGCTCGGAGGTCATTCACACAAAACAACTGACATGTGAGGATATGACGTCATTCGATTAATTTACATAACGTTTTCATCCATTCTCATCAATATCAATAAGCGTTTGCTTTTCAGTTAATTGTTTTCCGTTTTATGACATTGTGGCAAACGGTGTTTATTTCTTTGTCTGTCAGAAACTCATTATAGACACTAGAAAATATTTTGCCCTTTTACAGGAAATTGTTTCATTTCAATTTTAAGTATTTTTTCCGAAAGAAACCTTGGCAATTGCTCAAGGTCAGGAAGCGAAATATCAAATTAAACTGATGGCTCCAACGCCAAATTTGGTAGCCTAATTTCGAGTGAGTGACAGCTATGGGTTGACAAATTGTAATTGAAATTTATTTTTGAGAGAATGTGTCAAAGTAAATCTTACGAATTAACTTGTTTTTTTTTGCGTGAATATAGAAGAACTTTGAAGCGTGCATATACCCTAGAATTATATGCCAGGTGTGTAAAGCACTTCGTCATGCAAACTCCTAACACCTGCAGATATGAATAAGCCCGCCAGAAAAATGTTACTTGTTTCGTATTTAAAAAAAAAACCCCCATCTGCCCCCATATTTAAATACCTTTTACGCCTATATATATGTAAATTGGACTATGCATGCCAACTGATCCTCCTAACCACCCCCACCCCCCCCCCTGTCTCCGTTCCCCGTCCATTCTCACCCCGCACAATCCATCAATGAAGCAAATTCCCTCAGATGCAAAGGTGAAGAATGAAAATGTGGCCGAACACTTTTATTGTTGGCCTAAATGGATTTCAATTTACAGAAGTTACGATTGTGAAAAGCTTATGTTGTTTTAATCCTCCTCATGCCCCCACCCCCCCCCCCCTCCCCCATTTCTTGCCCGTTTAGGATTAAGGATGTACTCACCGCTATTAATGACTACAACAGATAAGAACCACAGACAAAGTTCCAAAACACGATCCATAATTCCGTAAAATTGTCCGTATACTGATGAAAGAATTTATCAACTTTAAGATAACACACGCGAGGTTTGTTGTGGTGGGGGGGTGGGGGGTTACAGACCAGCTGTGTCACCTTAAAACCAACAGACCGACAGACAATCTACCGTACGATGGTATTAATTTCAAATCACAACGAAGGCTACAAAATGATCTGATTAAACAAGTATTAACCTTGACTGGCAATAGCGAAATATATGAATCAACTGATGCTGTAAATTGCGCAGAGGCGCGTGAAGAAACTCCGGTAAATATGCGGACGAACAGGTGTCAGAAAGTGGTCAGCTATAGTACGGTAGCTTAGAAAGGGCATCACATGCTATGAGGACGTGGTTTTCACAGTAAGATTTGTCAGCAAATCAACTTTAGCCCCCAGAAAATCCTTTTTTCAGAAATTTTGAAAAGAGTGAAGTTTCTAGGTTATAATAACTCGGTTACTGTATTTTCTTCTTAGAAAGTTACCATATTGTTCGCATAAGGGATATTATCCACAAAAAAAATGATGTCGGTGAATGTTAATTTCATAATTTTCAAGTTGGCGGTTATCGCATGCATATATATAGGTAGGCCTAGATAGCTGACTGAATGAGTGTGTTGAGAGCGGAATTTAATAATAGAATAATAAGGAATAAATAATATAGCTATTAAATTTTATGCAAGTTTAACATTTTTGGGCAGTCATTATGCTGATTGTCAATTTGAAGTCACTTCTACGCCACCGTATCATATCATGAACGGTTCACCGATTAAACGAATGAAACCAATCACAATTGTTGCTTGTGAGTTCAGAAACCGTTGGACGAATGGTTGAATCAATTAAGAACACGACTAGACACGTTCTAGAACAAGCTTGTATGTTTATGTGATTGCATCTAACCTCTTCCGATGAATGAAATGTTCCCTTCAAAATTGCAGAATATCAGGAAACTATTGAAGACCTATTGACATATTACATTCCTGTCATGAAATGTTAATATATATATTTTTTAATGCTAACTGATTATGGGAACGAATTTCAACCGAAAAGACTCATAGCAAAGCCAAGTTTCATCGTTCCCATGACGGTTATATATAATTTCGTTTTTAAAGTTGTGATAACCCCCCCTCCCAACCCCCACCCATAACAAAAAATTCAGAAACATCTTGCCCCGTTTTTTTTCTTTTAAGAGAAAAAAAACACAATGGTTAAAAAGTCATCTCAAGTGGGCGCCATTTTGTGACGTTAAGGTGCCACTTGGGTGGTGAAATTAATTATTTTAAGTTTTACATTATTTTTCGCATTTTCATGGTGAAACCAAGCAGTATTGCTACTAAGATCATTATCAGCATTAGATTTGCTAGTACTATACCAATATAAACGAAAAATAGATTTAACAAAAATTAGATAACTTGATGTATGCATATGTAACATATTTTTGTATACGAGAACATGTTATCCCTCAAAACGAAAAACAAAAATTCCTTAACTATTTGTGCGTATAGTTCATAACATGTGTCTCTCTACCCATACGGGTTAATATTCACGGTGTTGGTTTGTCTCCCGTTTAACCTTATATAGCACAACCTCGCATGTATATAGGCGATATAAAACTGAATAGCATATATGAAACTGCATAAGTTTCTTAAAAGCTAGGTCAAAGAATAGTATTAAAGTACACGAAAGGTTTATTTGTCTTGTGATAACTAGTCAATGTGCTCATTCACATTACAGAAGGAAAAGACATTTTCATGTCATTCCTGTGACTGCAGGGAAGATGTTAAAACGATCACTGAACAGCATATTCACATAATATACAGTAGCGCTTGCGTGTAACATTTTTGACTTCACATAATAGTGGACGCATGGACCTATATATGTAACTGTACAACGTATCGGATACTATTATAATAGCATGTATTCTACCAGTGGCGTGCACAGGATGACGGGTGGGGGGGGGGGGGAATTACACCCCCGTCTGATGGAAGTAGGGGTATGGACCTTAGGGCAATGCACCTTAGGGCAATGGATACAATATTGTATTGTAGGAATAAGGGGTGTGGCTGTGGGGTCTTTAAATGCGACGGCCCACATAAAGTGGTATGGAATCCCCATCCCCCGAAAATGTCACAGCTCAAAGGTCAAATGGTTCATTCTGAGGCATATTTAAACTTTAAAGTATGTCTCAAAATTATGTCTTAACTCAACAATTGTGCTAATAGTAAATCTGAATTTAAAAAAGGGGAAAACTCCAGGCTGGACTCCCCCCCCCCCCCCCACCCTCCACACCCTCCGACGATTGCCATGTCATCATTTGAGCATGCTACTGTATTCTACTATACCTTGCACAGAAGTACAGATAAATAAACCGAGGCAAAACGCCCTCATAATTTCTTCGCGCTTAGTTCAACACACACATACACACACACACACACACCCATCTTTTAACGTTTTAAGTCTACCGAGGGCTTTGGGCGCAAACTCATTAAATTTAGGTCACAGTGTGAACAGTGCTTCTGCACCCTACCCTCCCCTCCCCATCCCCACCCCCACCCCCAATTGTCGTACAATACTGATCTATAGGGTCACACTATACCACATCACCATCTCAAGCTAACGTTATAGAAAGAGTCAACATTCGGCCGTTAATTTCACGTAGTGTTTGGTCACCGTTAACAAAAGAATACAACGCGAAAAACTGCCGTGAGGGCAAAAACGCCAAACATCGTTATCATTCACATTTCAAGAGTACTCTATACTATCGCTGATGAATTAGTTATGAATGTGACCAAAATTCAGAAGCATAAAACAGAGATAAGGGGCGAACCTGTAGGCAGATTATCAGAGCCGTAGATTCGGCATTGGAAACTATCTAAGCGTAGCGCCACCATAATTGGGAAAGAACATTTTGGCCGAAAATGCCTCCCAGATCGCTGGAAATGGCACTTCCCAGGCCTCGCAAGTTGCATCTAAGCATTTTCTATTTTGAAATTACTAGCGATATCATAAGAACGTACAAAAAATATATGCTCAAGGGGGGCGGGGGCGGTCGCTCCATTCGCACCCCCCCCCTCCAATGGCTACGCGCCTGGACACTCGACAAGAGACACAGATATGCACATTAGTCAGCAGACATGGTTATAGAAGTCGGTTCATTGTTAGTTTGATTATTTTGATTATGATTTCCTCATACCTTAAAATAATATACAACCAACCGTTTTGTAATCAACCGGATGTAAGTGACACCAGAATATATATTGAACACATTGAAAGAACGTTTAATTTTTACCCATTCATAATTAAGATGTCTCAACAGGACAGCGCAAAAAATTACATCTATTAAATAATTTTTAAATCGATTTTAGTCTCGATATTTTAATGTCGAATTGAAAATTTCTAGATAAAAAATAAAAAAAAGTAAAAAAATTGTGACTTAAGTTTCCGTGGCGGGTACTTATATTAAAAAATCCTTTTTACCGACTTTATCTGATTCATTCTCATCGATATTATTTCGAGCATTTTGCTATCCGTTTCCGTTAGTGGGATTGATGGCATTTCATCCGTATAGAGGGCGTCTCGCTATTTGACCTGAACTTATAGATGATTACGATCTATTGGGGCTTTTTTATGACAAGACTAGATATTAACATTGACCTATTAAACGTTATCATTAAGAAATCAAAAATATATGGATACTACGTTGTTAAAGTGTCTGATTTAAATTTATAAGCATTTCTATATAATCAAGTATATTTCCTGTCCTTTTTTGATACGATAGAAAGGAAAGTTTGGTTATCTCTTTCTTTCTGGATTGTGGAGAAAGGAAGGTGGTAGGTTGGAGACGAAAGGGATGGGTTGGGGTAGGGGAAGGGGGGGGGGGTAGGGTGGTGGGAGTGGGAGGGGTATGGAAGTGGGAGAGGAGGGTAGGGGTAGGGCGAGGGTCGGGTAGGGTGTGGGGGGAGGAGCAGTGGAAGAAGATGGTTCGACTGACTTGACTAAAGTTTATGTATATGACTTATTTATTATGTGATGGTTTCAGTCATAAGTATATAGTATATGAGCACCGTATATAACGAAGATAAGTTCACTTCCAATATGGACAGCTGCAGTTTGGTGTTAAGCTACGGCATACCTTGACAACGTGACGTCATTGGAGGGGTACACGAATTCTATAAATCGCTTGTCGTCCTTTTGGCTAGGACCATGTGTAATGTTTATACCTTTTCGAATTAAGGATTTTGTATTGTGATACTCATTTGACGTAACATCATCATGAGTACATGTTCGCTGTCTCGATGTAAGGGTACTGGGGTTGTGGAGGGGGATGTAGGGTTACTGGGGGTTGGGGAGGGGGGGTCGAGAGTAGATTAATTAAGTTGGTTGCGTGAGCAGGCTCTATTTTGGGTGACTTTTCTTAAACAAGAAGTATCGCTCACTAATGACATTTAACCTGATAAATGTCAGTGTCAGCTTCAATATATAACGGGACTGGGTTAGAGATTGGATCCAAGAAACATGAGCTTTGCGTCCACAGGCTCTGTCCTGGATGACTTTTCTTAAAAGGTGTTAAGTCTCGCTTAAAGTATAAAGTGATCGTTGAAGATTATCAATGGCTGTGTTGGATGACAATATTTTATAACTTCAATGATGCGATTAATGACGATTCGAAAAACAAGAAGGAGAGAACCAAACAGAACGCTTTAGGAAAAGGTGATTTTTTTGTGATGAAATCTATTTCAGTATTCTATAGTGTTGTACCTACGTTATTATCTATAAGATATAAAATATGTACTAAAAACTATCTATGAGTATTAATGAGAAAAAGGCAAGAACGCTATAGATTGCTATTTATAGAAAGTTACAGTTAATTGTACTGTATATAAACGAGACGTTTGTCACATTGTAGGGTGTCAAGGTTCCAAACTCAAATGAGGAGTAGACGCAATCCCCTTGATACAATTCCTTACCCCTCCCATCGGAGATCCGTACATCTCCCTACCCCCTGCCCCAACCACCCCTCACCCCCCTTCCTAATAATAATTATCTCTAAACACATGTTAATGATGTGTTTGGGTCACAAACGGTGATAGAAATGGGAAAACTATCCAATGCTAATACCACTTTATTTTGTCTGATTATGTCAAGCTTTAAAGCACTCGTACTGACAGTATGAACAATTCCTAATCTTTATCTGATTCTAATGCTAATACCACTCTATACTGTCCTCCCATATCATGCTTCAAAGCACTTGTACTGACAGTATGAACAGTTCCTAATCTTTATCCGATTCTAATGCTATACCACTCTATACTGTCCTCCCATATCATGCTTCAAAGCACTTGTACTGCTTATACTATCAGTACGAGTGCTATTAAAATACAATTCAAAGTCTAACACATTGTCCCAACTACTGTTATATATGTATATGTATATTACCCCCCTGACCTCACCCGGAAATACTGCACCGACATAACTCGGAAGTAACATACACGTACATTGGTAATTGGAACATGGAATTATTACTTCAGTGGTTGATATATCAAAGAACGACTTATCATATAAACATGTGTTAAAAAAAGCAACTAAAAACTACAAACAAAATTAATCATTCAGTGATCGGAATTTGTCGCAATCGGTTAAAAAATAAAAATAAAGATATTATATTTTAATTCGGGTGGAAGGATGGATTCATTTGACAGGAGTGAAGTAAGTTCCCAAAATGACTTGAAAAAAAGAAATATAACGTGTTGAAACTTACTTAGGGCTACATGAACTAATGCTACACATCAGTCTTGATTTCAAATGATTTCAGTGAAATCGAATACACAATAAGCAGGCGCAGAGGGGTGTGGGGTGTACCCCCCTCATCACCATGCACCTTTCAATCCTGATTAGATAATACTTAGATGTACCGGTAGTTATTAGCACGATCTTGGACGTAGACCTAATTTCAAGCATAAATATGCTTCAAAATACCCCATGCCACGTCAAAAATTACTTTGAGGGGAGCGATGGGAGGGGGGGGGGCGAAGGGTCACATCCCCTCCTTTTAAAAATCCTGGATCCCCCTCTGACAAGAAAGTTAGTAGAAACTATAAGAGGGCGCTATTTAGCCCATAACAGACGTATTCCACAATATTACAAACTTCACCTGATGACTCTTAACATTGTTGTCAAGGTACATGAAAGTGCAGGACACGAACATTAATCTGACATACGCCATATCGAACAGATATGTTATTATGTGAACATGGCACATATCTGTATACGTGTAGAGATAACAAGTTTTTATTAAAACAATTCGAAGACGTGTTTAATTTGAAGAGTTACGGCTTTAGATTATATTATAACTGATTTCGTGGACTGTAAAATTATCCTGTGATCAATGACTAATTCTATCCGTTGAAAATATTTACATTTACAAGGGCTTAGGCCTTTAAAAGTGTAACAGTATCGAGTATGCTTATAACGAAGGTTATGCATTCTTGTTCGTTTCCTTTGAGAAAATAAATGACCATAGGTGTATAAAAGATAGAGGAATGGAAAACATCGGAGGTGATATGGACTCCACCTTAGGGACACCCCCCCCCCCCTCCCACCCAACCTTGCTCAGACTAGGTAAAATTCATACGACCTTACAAGCTAAAGACGAAACTCGACAGAGAAAACCTACGTGTATAGTTTCTATCTGCAATGTGCACACAACTTACACACTGAGGTGTACACATCATTCCAAATATACTAACAAGACAATGGTTTAACATGATATGTGAAAATAGCGGAAGAACTAAACAGATGTTAAAACCACATTATAGAGTATGTTTTAGCAATCTGTACAATATAGCCTAGGTCTGCATGTACCATTATTGGAATGTGTTAAAGTCTGTAGTACCATGCAAAAAATGATAATAATCTTTTACAACAAATGATTGCTTTATAATAAAACAAAACCACAATTAATTGCAATAGAAATTAATATGGTTATTTGTTAATTAATATGGTTACTTGTTCATTAGAACAGGCGCTTATTAGTTTCTCTTAACAATTGATAATTTCAAGGCATATTTGGATGTCACTACCAGGCGTCCGTAGGAACGAAAATCATCTTTTAGTATTTTGGGATATAGATGTATCATTGCGCGTTCGTTGAACCGTTAATGGCCTTCTATTACCGTCTGCTTTCTGACCTTCGGTGACCTTTACTTTCCTAAAACTGGATAGACCGCTACGCATCTATGAACTAATTGCTTGCAATGACACGGTGGCTATAGGCTATACAACCATATACTTGGATAGATGCTACTTCCGGTAATCGCCTCATTTTGAATAGAAACTACTTCCGGTGCCAAACGGATCTGAGACGATACTGTCATGGATGTCGATAAATAGAGGAATGTAGGTGACGTAATCTAGAAAATCGACCACACCTTTATCTTCGCGATCAAATTTATCGGTCACCTGTACAAAGAAAAGGGAGATCGGAGATGAAAATGCAGTTGTATTTGTCTCTTTTATAATGTACAAATTCATATAGTAGCAGTAGTAGTAGTAGTAGTAGTAGTAGTAGTAGAAGTAGTAGTAGTAGTAGTAGTAGTAGTAGTAGAAGTAGTAGTAGTAGTAGTGGTAGTAGTCATGGGCG
>JAIPMN010042500.1:0-15309 GCA_020650975.1 Apostichopus californicus
TACATGCTACGTTCCTGTGTACAATCACTGTACAACTTTATTTATGTCTTTGCACCTGTGTAGCAGCAATTTGTCCATTTAGCAACAGGATACTTGATCAATTATTTCCTGTGTACTTGGAACAGCTGTACACTGCAAATTTTTCCTGGAAACCCTGCAGTAATATATCATGGCTTCATGATCTTTCGACCTTTATAGTTTCTTGTTATCCAGCAACCCCTCTGATTGGTCAGTATAACCTGGGAGCGGAGGCAACGGAAGCAGCTAACAGAGGGGGTAAGTCGTAGCCCCCGTTGGCCCCCCAACATTGTCTATGTTCAAGCGACCATTTCGAAACCCTATATTTAGACTATTGCATGCAGAGTTAAACAGTTTCTAGCAGCCTGTACAAATATACTGTTTTCTTTAGTTATTTTATATATATTATTGATTATTTCAGGACAACTGATTCAAATCACAAACAACCATGAACCTCTTTGCCCTGAAACTGAATAACCCACCTAGTACCATTCAGTATAGCATATAGCCAGGAGTGGACGGCATAATTTTTACCTGTGTATTTTCTGAGCAACCTTTAATTTTGCCCAACCCCCCCCCAATAAAATACTGATTTCTCGACCCCTGACCCAAAAAATAATGCTGTTTTCTTAATCAGATGTTGAGTGATTATTTCATAACATCTGATTCAAATCACAAACAACCATGAATATTTTATCCCTGAAACTGGAAAACCCACCTAGTACCATACAGTATAGCATATAGCCAGGAGTGGACGGCATGATTTTTACCTCTGTATTTTTCCCGAGCAACCCTTAATTTTGCCTGACCCTACCCACCCAAAAAATATGTTCTCGACCCCTGACCCGAAAAATAAATACTGCTTTCTTAATCAGATGTTTATTGATTATTTCATAACAACTGATTCAAATCACAAACAACCATGAATATTTTATCACTGAAACGGGAAAACCCACCTAGTACCATACAGTATAGCATAGCCATAAGTGGACATCATGGTTTTCAACCCTAAATTTAGCCCCCTACTCTCCCCCCCCCAAGACCCCCAGACTCCAAGACAGTGTCTATTGTCAACCCAAGCTCAGACCCCTAAAATAGTTGAAATTTGTATTGAAGGATGTCGTTTTCCATATCCAGGTTGACCTATGATAATTATTACTCTCAATGGTTGTAAATTATCCAAGGTCAGCGGGGGTAATTAGCAGTACTGTTCAAGGTGTGTGTGTAGGAGCTAATGAGGCTAGTTCATTAACTGGTCAAGGCTGAAACATGTGAAACAAACAAACAGCAAACAGACATCACCCGGTTTCCGTTACGGTTGACGGTCTTCATAGACATTTTTCCCAACATTCTGACAACGTCAACTCGAAATAAAAAGGCAGTTTTAAAGGTATCTTCTTTTTTTTTCTCTTAAAATTTTTTTTTTTTTAATACAGTATATATATTTCTCTAAATTGTATTAATTAAAGTTAGCATTGGTTCTGTAAAATCTATGTCACAAAAATTATAATCTAGAGTAAGAGAATATTTACTTTCTTTTCATATGGTAATTCATTAGTTGTACAATAATACATACTGTAGCAGAAAATGGATTGCCAATTCATGTTTGGTTTGGTATTCTTTCTACTTTTTTTTTCTTACCGTGCAGTCGAGAGAGAATTTAATTAATAGACAAGAGAGTTTAATCCATATTTGACTGATTTGCCTGCATGTGAATATCAATTCAAATAGTATGTGCAAAAGTACCTAGAAGTACTGTACCTGATTAAGCTGAGCATCTGATAGCTAGCCAACCCGAGGGGGGGGGGTGGCGAGGGAGGGGGGAACAGAGATGATCAAATTTGACTATCCTTTTGGTTTCACAAAAGGGAAAACTATGGAGTCACTCTCACTGACCGTGCAAAATTGTGAGGGGACCGCGGATTGCAAAGTTGGTAATGACCATAACGCGGCTTGCAAAGTCGGTAGTTACTAGTACGGTTAGATTCGTCCAACAAGGCAGCATACAGAAACTTTGTACTCAAAGCCAAAGCCAACGTGAATTAATCAGGTCACACATCCGGAGTCTATGCATGCCAAGTTCTTTAATACTGCCCTCATTACCTTTTGGGGAAACTATTTCATACTGTAGTTTTTATTTTAATCTTTGATGTATTTGTTACATAATGATACAGGTCTCACATGAATACAGTATATGCAAATATACACAATAACATGATTTTGATTGAGATAATGTGAATTCTGGCATGTGTCCATTAATGTTGGCTTTGATCACTTAAAAGTCAAGTTTTCCACTTGACCACAAATAAAATATAAAAATAAACGATCAATGAACAAAGAATCAAAGATCAATTAGTTGAATAAATTTACTTTTGCTGTTGATAACTAGCATTTAGTGAAGGCATGTTATTCCATGCTGTAGGGTATTTTGAAGCCTTTTTGAGGCCTGATGTGTGGAAAGCTAAATCAAACCTTGCTTCAAAAAAAGGTTAGAAAGGCTGACAAATTTTCAAATGAAGTGCTAGATTAACAGCCTGGGATATTTCATAAATTAGGGGTCCCCTATTTTTATGATGTACAGTAGTTTTGTGGGTTGTCCCTAGCTATTACACAATTGTGAATGATTTGCAACGACAATTTCTGTGTTATTTATGTGAAATTTCTCATTTTAAATTGATGATAACAATTACAAAGGAAAATAGAGCTCTAAAACTTTTTAAATTGCTAAATATTGCATATTCAGTGGTCAGACAGAGGCTCCAGTATTCAATCTGTATGTAAATGTACTAGAAATACCAAAAATTGGTCAAATTGAACAACATGATAACGTTAAGTACTGTAGCTTAGAACCTAGTAAGCGAAGTGTTCGGATTTTATCGACGGCCTAATGCCTTACGACTACAGTGTAGGTCTAGTCTATCATTTATTGTATTTATGCGCCTTGTATTTGCCATGATTGATTCGCTTGATTCACTTAGGACCACTAATACACCAACTGCCGTTAGTAATACTAATACTGTACGTATGTACGTTATACTATAATATACTGGTTGCAATATAGTCGTACAGTTTGTCATGTCATAGAGATGATTGGATTGGTTGAGTTTAAAATATGATTGAGAAAGGTTTGGTATGGATGCATAATTGTTTGGGAGAACAAAATTGTCAATTTTACGAAAAGGTTAATTACTCGTTACTTAGGGTTCATCAAGTTAAAATTCGATTACTGTAATCTGCATCTCATGAACTGCAAGTTGCTGATGTGTAAGTGTTATAATCTTTAAAAGTTATAATCCTAGGTGTGTACAAAACTCCAATAGGTTCATCCAGTGAGATACCGCTTGTCCAAATGATTAATCTGGTGTGAGCTATCAGTACTGCACCTCTTAGTGTTGTAGTTTAAAATCCATAATTCGGAAGATATCATTTGAGATAACGATGAGAAAAGAGACTTGAGTAAGTCTATAATGACATCTTCAGCATCACCATCATCACCATCGCCATCGCCACCGTCATCGTCGTCATCATCATCATCAACAACAACAACAACTTTCAATGATTTTTTCTTTTTTTTAAACCCATGATTTATTTTGTACTAGCTTTTTGGAAGAATTATTAAATACTTAATAAATCTCTTAATCAATGTTAAGGTATTTAAAGTTGACAAACTGCATGGGGTTTGATTTTCCTTCAAACCTTGGAGTGGCTCAGGTACAATTCTCATTAATTTCCACTTACAGTAACTTACCAAACATCTCACCCAAATTTTTGAAGCTCTGTGACTCTGTCATTATGACTTAACTGTTTGCCCAATTTAATTTTTCTTTTGTTATATATCTGCTGTAGTAACGCCCTAGAAGTTATTACACTAAAAAAAAAAGGAAATGTAAAAAAAAAAAAACCCAAAACAACAAATATATATTAAAAAGGTACCAGAAAAAAGGACCCCAAAAATTATTATAATAAACAAAATATATGTGGTGTTCATATTTTCAAAACATGGATTGTTCAAGTTTCCTTTTGAATATTTCACTATATGAAGATGTTGATTATTAACCTGAATTTTTTATTCTCTCAGGTGTAAGTTTAGTTCTGTATATATATGCCCTATTATGTGCAGCTGCTCCATATGCAATGCTTTTCATACTCACAGAGTTTTCATAACATCATTTGTATACATGTAATAACTCGCCTGAATTTTGAGGGCTGTGAACCATCAAGAATCATTCATTATTTGCCCGTTACTTTGCTTTCATTTGGTGGAGAAAATAAAAACTCAGGGTCTACAGTATGTGGGTTTTTTTTAATTAATCTCAGTATTTATCTACCGTGTAGGTTCTATTAAAATTACTCACCGAAAGCAAACACGCCGTTAACGGTATATCGTTAAATATTTATCAAAGTCGATAGTGAAAGATCATCTCGGTTGGTCTGGCTAATAAATTTTAATAAAATTGCAAACATGTTGACATTGATATTAATGAATAATTAACCTTCAGATCTCCACACCTGTGGCATTTGCTAGATGACTTTCCCTAAAAGAATAAATTGCCTAATTGATAAAAAAAATTATATCTTTCTCATAAATATCCCTGGGAGGTAAATAAATTTCATCAACGTTGCGAAAGGTCGAACATGTGTTTTTCCCCTTTCTTTTTCTCATAATTATAGGATGGGGTGGGGGGGGGGGGGCGGGAGTGGGAGAGGGGGAATTTTGGGTCCTTTTGCCATTTTAGGGACGATAGCCAAACCTTAACACATTATGTGTCAATTCTGTTAATCAGGTTTGGCCCCGGTTAGTTATTAATAATGGGATGGATAGTGAGTAAATTATTTAGCCCTAAAAGAATTAATTACCAAATTGATAATATATCTTTCTCATTTATAAATATCCCTGGGAGGTAAATAAATTTCATCAACGTTGCAAAAGGTTGAACATGATTTGTTTTCCCTTTCTTTTTCTCATAATTATAGGACATGGTTGGGAGGGGGGGGGGTGTGGCAGGGAATGGGAGATGGGGGAATTTTGGATCTTTCACCGTTTTAGTGATGATGGTCAATTCTGTTGATCAGGTTTAGCCACTATTATCTATTAAGATGGGATGGATAGTGAGTAAATTATTTCAAATCCTGCCAATTTATCTTAAATAATTTGGGATATTGGGCTCTAATAAATTGATACTGTAACAGACCATGTAAATAATGTGGAATGTACAGTATTTATAATCTAGTGTTTACACAGGTCCAAAAATCAGGAACCGGGTACCCGAGAGCTGTTTCCAGTCGGGTATCCGGGTACCCGGAAAAAAATTGTTTACCCTCGTGTATCAAGATTTTCAAGAAATTACATATTGGATGCTATAATAAATGAATTATGTTCTCTACTGACAATGTTTGCCAAAAAAAAAAAATCACACTTTACGTAGGATTCGGGTAATAAATTAGGAGCCGGGTAGTATCGCGTCGGGCGGGTACCTTCGTTATTGCTGTTATCTTCGACCACATGGTAGCCTAACACCACACTAAGTCAATGGGAAATCTGCCTAACCTTCGGTTTGCCAAAAAAAAATCACACCTTGCGTAGGATTCGGGTAATAAATTAGGAACCGGGTAGTTTCGCGTCGGGCGGGTACCCGGGTACCCAGATACCCCGTGCAAAAACTATTATAATCCCAACCACACTGGCCATCTGTCAGATAAAATATTAATAGTTAAAATTCATCTCAACCATTCTCTCCATATGATTGTCATCCTGAGGGGGGGGGGCGGGTCATGAATAAACATGATTTTACAGTAGCACTAGATGACTGTAGGCCTAATTTCAGACTAGATATGAGGTTCAGCATTAATGGTTGGTTAATCTATGGAATTCTCCTTTAAGGTTATTAATTAGACGATAGTATTGGCTCCTCGGTGTGGGCTAAACAATAATATTAACCCATTGTTTTATAATTAATAAATTATATGATATTAACTGGATCAAAACGTGTTCTCTTATGTTCTCATAATCAACAGAACACCTTTGGATAATATTCAACTCCATTTGTCCTTAACAAATTTTGTGATGTTTTGAATATATATATGATCTTTGAGGTATTGGTCAAGTATTATGTACCTGTATTGCATCAGAGGAAGGTCTGTGTGTTAGACATGCAGTAAGTAACTCCAGGCCCTTTTCTTCATGAGCCTCAGATGTTTTAAAGGGTCATTATATGCTCAAAAATTAAAATTGGTCTATATGGCAATGACACCCTGGACTGCGATAAGCAATGTGTTGGTATTGTCTACAACAAATCCAAATCAATTTTATGTCCTGAGCGACTATAAGTCATCCATTCATTCATTTACATATATAGCTGGTTATTTATAGTATGCTTGAAATCATCATTCTCATCCAGTTGTGGTCGCCATGGTCAGTATCATGAATAAACATGGTTTTGCATACATTATTCATTTTCTGTAGATATTGATTATTTGTTCCATCCATCCGTCAGTTTGTGATTGAATTAGTACATTTCTCTTTCCAAGTGAGTGTGTTATGTATGATATATATATGTATATTTGTTTGAAATGCGATTCAACTCTGCCTTCAGATTTCTGCCAGGGCTCATAAAGATAAGCTTACAGTAACTATAGCCTGTCTAACAATAGGCCAATATTGTTGATCACAAATGGTCATCTTGTTTGAAATGCGATTCAACTCTATGCCTTCAGATTTCTGCCAGGGCTCATAAAGATAAGCTTTCAGACTTAGCTATATGGTAGCTCACTGGTGATAGCAGTCACTTAACTCATTTACAGGGTAGGTGTGATAAACTGAACCACACAGAGTGTATATATGTAGATGAAATTGCATCTCAAGGGGAGTTCTATACAGCTGGTAATCTGACCTAGTTTCGAATGAGGTGTAACAGAAGTGTTAGACACCACCATTGATCCCAGAAAATACATGTACACAACTTGCTACCGTCAGTAATTAGACACTAGTGAACAATCAGTACATACAGCTGCGGTCAATACCCACAGCACAGTATACAAACGATACAGCGATGGCCATCTCAGGTCCAGCTGAAGATAACAAGGTATCACGTTTCATTACTGTCACTTGCAAGCAACAGAAAGTTAACTTTTTCAGATTGCCGCACACGGTTTGGGGCGAGTCTTCAATGCCTTTAATGTGAAATATTGTCAAACGATAGCACCACTTCATGTATAGAAAAATTTCCAAAGGGGAGAGGAACCCCCTTCCCTTAGATACCTCCCCCATAATAATGTTATATTTTTGCCTCCTCCCCTCAAAATATATATGCCTTGTCCCCTAATTGCCTCCCCAGATTGCCTTGGCTGTTGCTGCCACTGGCCTTCAGATTTCTGCCAGGGCTCATATAGATAAGCTTACAGACTTGGCTATAGCTCACTGGTTAAAGCAGTCATTTTACACAATTGCAGGTTAGGTGTGATAAAGTAAACCACACAGTATGTGATGTAGGTCACATTGTATCCCAAGGGGAGCTCCCTATATTGATCAAAGAAAATGGTGGTTAAGTTAGTGTTAACATTGGTGAAGAAGTTTTGGCAGGGATCTAGTACAGTTCTTAGAGAAAGTACAGTTGTGCTCAGCCAGTGGCGTAACCAGAATTTCATCTAGGGGTGCTGAGGGGAGGGGGAAAAGAATTCAAGTGGGGGCGGGGCAAGTTTTGCGTGAGACCAGTGCGGTCGTTTTAGGTACTTTTGCAATATGCCTCATTCCCAATTACTTGAAACCATGGTAACGGTACTGTTATGATTGTTTCTTTATCCAAATTGAACAGTTTATTCCCGAGTTCCATCTGCTAATTTGTTGAAGGGATTGTCCAACTAAATGTATGAACTGGATATATATTGTAGAGAAAGTCAAGTGTGTAGCTAGGATTTCATCATAGAGGGAATTGGAGCATATTCAGTGTATTGACCTGTCAACTAGAACTCTTTGCACTATCTACCTGAGGCCCAGGGGCATGCAATATTTGGTTTGCCCACCCACATCATTTGAGGAGAAAGAAGGGAGGAAGGGCAAGACATTTGACTGGGGAGGGCTCCCGCCCTGCTGGTTACACCTCAGCCCTCTGCTTCTGGTTGAGCTGGTATTGTGTTCATGAGAGTATAATAATGCTTACTGTGTACACCACAAGAGAGATTATATTATATTCCTAGTCATTGTTTCAAACATTTTGGGTATGTGCCATATTGGTTTGGCACACTCTAAGAGGCCCCAAGTTAATACTGGCTAATACATTTTAAATTTAAAGGAAATGACTTGAATAAAAAACTTCCCTTGAAGATTTGCAGTTTTACTGGAGCGTGTCCGATGAATCAGTTTGTGTCAGGTGAATTGTTTGTTATGGTTGGAATTTTACCAAAACATACACTATACTGTATACACAGATGGGGGGTAAAAGTTCTTGTACGTTTCAAATCTTCCATAGTTTGTTTCCTTCCATCTCACTGTCCATTTTGTCCTATAGTACAGTCTGTCCTTCCATCTTGTCCTCTTGTGAACTTCGTTTTGGTCAGATAGCTCTGAAGATGGTCGGTCAGAACAAAATGTGTAACATCCGTATTATCCGTACGAACCATCTAATGTGTCATTTTTAGAAGCTATCGAGTGAACAAAGAGCTCTTTTGTTTATTAATTTTATTTTATTTTTCTTATAATTTTTAGATAATTTTTTTTTTTTACAGAGCCCAGTCTACATGTGAGATGGAAACCACCGCAGCGTTGGAGGATAAAGATTGTGAAGAGGAGGTTGGCACTTTGAAGGACAGCTACCCTTACTACGGTGACGGGTCCGGTAGATCAGAACCCATGACCATCAGGAGCGTGAGAATGAGGGACCCGGATACAGGCAAGTTTATACACACAGATCCATCATTGATATAAAGTTCATTGTTTGTCATTAGCTTAAATGTGGACATTGATCATCACTATCATGGGTACAGGTGTGGTACCATTGGAACCCCATGAAATCGTCGGGAGTGTACGGGTAGGGGGAGGGTCCAGAACCAGGAAGGGTGACAGTTGTAAGTACTCTTAGCATGACTTTACAGTCCCATGTTAAAGGAATAACAAAGGCAGGGAGGATCAAAGACAATTTTATATTATTCGGTTATCTCAAAACTCTCTAATATTTGATTTTCAGTCATACAGCGGTTAACTTAAAAATTGAATGTTAGAGAGTTCTGAGGTTACTGAATAATATGAATCTTCTTTGATTCCTGCCTTCGTTATTCTTTTAGCTTTTCTGGTATTATGAAATTATCGACTGATTTTACTTATTGTTGACTACGACACTGGTACGATGTATCCAACTCTTTGCCAGTCTTTGTTTAAGTTTATGATTAATTCACACTACACTAGAAGTCATGTGAAATGTGGATCACTTTTGAGGCTAAATTTGGACAATTCATCAAAGAAAAATAAATTAATTAAATTGGAATTATAAAACTTAAGAATAACATGAAGTTTAGTTTAGTTAAGAGCACGGACAGACATTGTCACCGCTGGTCCTTTGGAATGCTCAATGTATTTCATTACACAATGTACTTTACAGAGTGCAGGGTCAAAGGTCACCCTCACAAACATTGTTCATGTGAGCGAAATGTGCTGGTACTTTACGGTAGAACAGACCTCCTCGACGTGTTCGTTACACAGAAGTAAAGCCTGACTGTTGCCTGGTTGGCTCGACAGAAATTTTTCAAGGGCAGGCGATAAGAATGTCTGCAGTTTTGTAACGAGTAAAAAACCAACTTGACACAAATGAATAGTATGAACTCAAAACGAACTTCTGTGAGCGCTTTGGGTGGTAGAATGATAAATGGAGGGTATTGACCGGAGGGAGGGTTCTGGTTATAGAGTGACGAAGAAACGCACGTTGCTGGCACTTTGGATGGTAGAATGAGAAGGAAGGGCATTGACCAGAGGAGCGTACACAGTGACCAAAAGTTACCAGTTCATTCTAGGCACGGTACAACGAGAGTGCTAAGGTTGTGATTTTATTCATCGTCAGGACTATTGGTGAGTCCATCTAGTGAAGTTTGACTAGGGAGACACACACGGTTAGTTTCAAATATAAACTTGCTTTAGTTTATACAGTGTTGCTAGAGGTATTTGATCTGGAGTTTCAGTGTTAGTTTCAATTATAAACTTGCTTTATACTCTGTTGCTAGGATTGTGATCAGGAGGTTCAGTGTTAGTTTCAAATATAAACTCGCTTTATACAGTGTTACTTTAGAGGTATTTGATCTGGAGGTTCAGTGTTAGTTTCAAATATAAACTCGCTTTATACAGTGTTACTACTGTAGGTATTTGATGTGGAGTTTCAGTGTCAGTTCAAATATAAACTCGCTTTATACAGTATTGCTACTGTAGGTATGTGATCTGGAGGTTCAGTGTTAGTTTCAAATATAAACTCACTTTACACAGTGTCGCTAGGTATGTGATCTGGAGGTTCAGTGTTAGTTTCAAATATAAACTCACTTTGCACATGTATGTCATATATACAGTACAGATATTTGGTCTGGACATTGAAATGTTAGTTTCAAATATAAACTTTAAAACATTTCAGATATTAACTTTAAAACTTTTCATGTCAAGTAATCCTATGGATAGGTGTTTTCCACTATCACAGGAAGCACTGTTCATTTCCACTCTCTCAGGTAGGGGGGGGGGAGGGGGGTAACAAACTTTTCACGACCAAGGGAATAGCGCAGTGTTGAATATCCTCTGCCTGCAACCAGGTTTATTGGCATCCCATAGTACCTGGTCTATCAATCGAGCTGAAATAAAAGAGCAGGATCATAAATTAAATAGGACCGTAAAGGGGAGGAATTCAGCCTCTGTTAAATGTTTAAGGAATATAGCCACCCACTTCTTTGTATCTTGAACAAGTCTTCTAGTTCAATCATGGATGATCACTTTTGGTCCCTCTCAGAGCCTCCCCTCTCCCTCTCCCCCACCTTCTACTCATGATATGGTTTTGGAGGAATCCATAGTCACTTGAGGCAGAGGTGTAAAGTATAAGTGTAAGTATGTATACAGCCAAGCAGTGTCATGTTTAATAGGACTGAAGTACAGGTAACACAATCGGAGAGTGACCACTCTTATAAGGTCAAGAGAAGAACAGAAATGGGCTAAATAAATGGATTAAGGAACTTTGGGGTTTGATTGAACCTCCTGCTTGCCATGCTCAATAGCTACAGTTTGCTTCACAGTAGTTTGCATTGTCCTGAACTACATGTGTACAGTTTAAATGCATTGAAGGCTCTCCCCAAACAGCGTGCGGCCATCATTAAAAAGTTAACTTTCCGTTGCTTGCAGGTGAAGTTTTCCTCTTGTCGCTACAAAATGCAGACAGTAATAAAACGTGATACCTTGTTATCTTAAGCTGGACCTGAGATGTCCATCCCTGTATCGTTTGTACACTGTGCTGTGGGTATTGACCGCAGCTGTATGTACTGACTGTACACTAGTGTCTAATTACCGATGGTAGCAAGCTGTGTGTGTGTATTTTCTGGGATCGATGGTGGTGTCTAACACTTCTGTTACACCTCATTCGAAACTAGGTCAGATTACCGGCATCAGACGTTTCTTTGTGCGCGAGTCTTCGCGCCCTTTAATATCACAACCACCTGCTTGCCATACTCAATAGATACAGTTTGCTCCACGGTGGTTTACATCGTCCGGAACTACATGTTACAGTTTATATCACAGTAAATAGTTTGGTTGATGATACAAAACAGGAACCTTATCATACCTATCTTTGTATCATTTCCTGTTTGGCTGCCAGTTTACAATCATGACTTGTTTTGTTATGATGTATTCATAGTACTAGCATCTTGCATCATCGTAATAATATATATACTTTTGCATATATAGGAAGCTTGAAAAGAAATGAAACATAAACCCTGCTATACAGGACATAGACTTTACTTAATTGCTCACTTAGCTACCAACAACTCTGGCAACGACTTCTCGCTGTGCCATTTCTAGAGCGCTTGTCAGGCCTCGACAAATACACGCACCAAATGGCGAGTCGAATTTTTGGCGAGCAAAAAATGCATTAATACGCTCGACATTTTGGCGAGTGGCTCATTCGCTCACTGCCTTAAAAATCAAAGAAGGCCTATTTGCCTAATGTTACACTACGCAGTAGTATTATCGAGTGCACTACATAATAAATGCGTAACGACAACTCAAACGGGGGTACTTTGTTGTGTGTACGATCAGTACAAATGAAAACAGTGTTGTCAGTAGGTTTTAGCACAATCGCTCGACAAGGTCTACCTGACAATAGGTAAAACATTGTATCCCAATTCAACAAGTCAGTAATATGAGGCATAGCTTCCGCTTTTGTCCACAAACTGTCAGTTCTGTCACCAAATTGTTGACCCTTATTATGGCCAGCAAGAAAAGACGAAACTTTGAACTCATGGGGTGTTGAAGAATTTGGGAGGATGGCTGGTCATTGTAGTACTTTGCTGCTAGATGATCAGAACAATACAGATGGCTTGTCGCTAGAATAAATAAGCGAGGGAATTCAAAACGAGTTGGCTCAACTCAAAGACTCAAGCCAGTGAGTTCTGCAGCTTGTGAGAAGGGATTCTCAATCATCAATAGTATCAAAACTACATACAGACAGAACTTTTCTAGCAAACGGCGACTTCACACCGACGGACATCGAGCCCCCAATATAATATCAAAAAGGGATTCTCAATCATCAATAGTATCAAAACTACATACAGACAGAACTTTTCCAGCAAACGGCGACTTCACACCGACGGACATCGAGCCCCCAATATAACATCAAAACGCAAATCACAACCAACGAGCGACTCATCAGATGGAGAACTTCATTTTGCCAATCCCCCCCTCCGCATCTTCGAACGATTCATCTTTATTCAACACCATCATTTAATCATTTTCCAAAGATAAGTAAGCCAGCAGTTTTTGCGGGAGCCTTAGTGGAAAAAGAATGTGTGCTGAAAATATTAAGGAAATAAAATTTACTTCACTCTCCGCTTACCTGTCTCCCCACAATCCAATATATTCCGGGCAATTTCCGAAAGATTTTAATCCACTACGAAAACGTATGTGTAAACACTTTTGGTGGTCTCATGAGAAGGAAGGGCATTGACCGCAAGTGGCCGGTCACTGAGGGTGCACAGTGTTAAAAGATTACCAGGGCATACTAGACACGGTAGAATGAGGTGCTAATGTTGTGGGGAGACAGGTAAGCGGGTCACTCGTAAATATATAAACCACAAAGTTTTATCATAACCAGCGTATTTTCACCAAAAGTTTTCAAAGTATCACAATGTAAAGTCTGCCATCTGAGCTTTTTGGTTTCTTCCTTCATCAGCAACAGTAAATGCATATATTCCTATAAAAAAGTTACAGTGAACTTGAAGCAAGTCCAAATCGCATTTTTGTTCAACGACCAATGTCAACGGGAGTTAACTGTGTAAAATTGCTCACTATTTTACGTACCTTAAATGTGCGGTGGCTTGTTACGAAGTGCAGTGATACGAACTGAACTTTCAAGGGAACTCAATCGTGAAATAATAATTTTGCTGAAATAACATTACATATCTCGAAATGAACAATAGGAAGTTTATTGGATTAATTTTTAGTCAAAACAAAAATGATAATTCTCGAGACCTGACCAATGAAAGGCTCAGTAAGTCCGACACTCAGTAATCGATAGATGATAATAGGAATTGTCAGTGCCAAGCCAGATCTTAACTTTTTAACGATACTATCACATTCACTGATACAGTGACAGTAGTCTGATGTCATGTCCAGTGAAAGAGATGGTCAGCCATGCCATTGTTTATTGGTGGTCAATTTTTACAAAGCAAGTCCTAAACTATGCTTACAACCACAATTTCAATAGGATATTTTGTTTCTGTAAAAAACTATCACTATACGGCGATATCCTAAGTTAGGCTATACTGCAGTACCTCTAGGCTTATAATCACACAAACAATTAGCGATAAAAAATGGCGAGTAAATTTAACGTTTTGGCGAGTAGAATTTTAGCCTCGGTTGCCAGTTGGCGAGGTGGTTTTAAAAAACATTGTCGAGGCCTGGCGCTTGACAGACATTGCAGAGTGGCAGTTACACATACATGCATACCGTATTATTAACATTAAAACCACATAAGACCTGCAGTACATTGCAGAGTATGCCAAGGACACATGTTACATTGTACATAAAACCACAAAGGATCTGACATTGCAGAGTGGCAGTTACACATACATGCATACCGTATTATTAACATTAAAACCACATAAGACCTGCAGTACATTGCAGAGTATGCCAGGGACACATGTTACATTGTACATAAAACCACAAAGGATCTGACATTGCAGAGTGGCAGTTACACATACATGCATACCGTATTATTAACATTAAAACCACATAAGACCTGCAGTACATTGTAGAGTATGGTAGGGACACATGTTACATTGTACATAAAACCACAAAGGATCTGATAGACATTGCAGTGGCAGTTACACATACATGCATACCGTATTATTAACATTAAAACCACATAAGACCTGCAGTACATTGCAGAGTATGCCAGGGACACATGTTACATTGTACATAACATCACAAAGGATCTGACATTGCAGAGTGGCAGTTACACATACATGCATACCGTATTATTAACATTAAAACCACATAAGACCTGCAGTACATTGCAGAGTATGGCTGGGACACATGTTACATTGTACATAACATCACAAAGGATTTGAAAGATACTGCGGAGTGGCTGTATAACCCAGGTACCATAATATTTTATGACATCTGAAAGGCATTGCAGAGTGGCTGTTGTTTACGTCATATAACTGTCAGTCTCTTTCAGTTTCATTCCGTCAATATTTTTTGTTTCAGTTGGTAATTACGATCATAATATGAGAGAATTGCTAATACAATGCGTGCAGGTACTGATAGTGATGAGGGTATAGCAATGTATAGCAATAAAAAAATAACATGAAAAGTAAGGAGAATATTATAAAGTAAACACAAAAATGGAATATGGTTATCTACTGTATGTGAATTGCAGGTGATAATTCTTTAACGTGGCATTACATCATCTCTATACACTTCTGTACATTAATTGTATGTATGTATGTATGTATGTATGTATGTATGTATGTGGGCCTTTACACAGTAAACCAACACGAAAATCAACACATGCAGTTTTCAGTATTGAAATTGGTATTTTCTTTGTTCTATTAGGATGAGTG
>JAIPMN010042501.1:0-31322 GCA_020650975.1 Apostichopus californicus
TATATATATATACATGAAATGTCCTCAGGTATATGAGCAATGTACATTTTACTTTCAAGAAGAAGAACAGTGAATAAGCACAAATTGAAAAAAAAAAATTATAAAGAAGGTTCTGATGTGATTCTGCAGAATGATGGGGGCAAAAATGAGAAATTAGGTGAGTGCAGTGTTGGGATTATCATAAAATGAGTTCATAGAGTGCGGCTTGAGAGATTGACATGCAAACTGAAATGAAGAACAAAGGAGTAATTATATGAGAAGAAGAATAGAAGAACACAAGGTAGGTTTCTGTCTTTGCTAATGCCATGTATTGTGTAGGACTTAGGGAGACTCAGGCGTACACTGAGAATGTAATTTAGAACAGGATTGAATGATGCCGTTCTGAATTTGAGGTATGTACGTAAATGGCTAGCTAGCTATTGCACAAAATATACAGCCTGAGCATTACACAGAGTGATATCACAGTACTTAAAGACGACACTTAAAAGTTTGATTGAGGATTAGGCTCTGACTGAAAAAATTTGGAATGACAAAAAACTCTATAATTACGCATTTACCAAAATAATAATTTAAATGACTGAGACATGTGAATCTGTCACAAAATTCAGAATTTTATGGGAATTTTGTTTAATAAACGTTTGTAGTAGACCTTTGTGGCAGAAATGTTACATGGAATATTGTTCAAAGTTAAAACTGGTCCATTGCTATAGGCTAGGTGGCTCAGCCTAACGTTCTTATCTGCATTCACATTGTCCATATATATTAGATATATTGAAACTGATGGAAGTAAGTAATCTACTTTAATAAATAACTGCTTACTGAGGCTTAAAGTTCCGTTACTAATCACAATGATGACAAAAATCAGAATTTTTCTCACCAAGCCGAGGAATGCCTCTCATGTCTGGAAATATCAATCAAACTTCTAATCAAATTTTCTAATCAAACTTCTGCAAAAATCAGGATTGCAGAGTAAGTGTTTCTTCTTACCTTTAGATAGCTTTTCAGTTTTTGTCAGATTCTTCCAATTTCAAAATTCTTAAATAAACCGTTCTTATCCGGTAAAATTTTATTATTTCGAAAAGAGTCTCTTAAACATGTCGTATGACATTTTCATAAAAGAAAGAGGCAGTAACAGAAAAGCTTAAAAGAAAAAGAGGAAATAAAGCTACAAGTGCAGAGAAAAAAAGGTGTGTCCGGTTGAAAATCATGCCGTAAACTAAGCCAAAAATAAAACCCCACAAAACGATAATATGAATACATGTGACAGATGTAGATATCTATTATACCTGCAGTTGCATCTGAGTGTGGAGCGTTAGAGAGATTGAAAAGGAAAAGGTTTTCGTTAATTCAAGTACTGAACGAATGAACGTTGTCGAGGTACGGTTCCAATATCAACCACACTCGCACAGTATGGCGCCAAGAAGCTGAAACAAAATGATCTACTTAATAACTGTTGAGAAGGCTTGCAAATTGATCAACTTCTGTAGGAAGTCAAATGGATCAACTTCTGTAGGAAGTCAGCGGATCAACTTCCGGCAGGATGTGGGATCTCACTTTGGAGGCAAAACACTTGAATAGAGCTAGTCAGCATTTAATGGGTTTGGTTGCATAATTATGTTATACTTAGTGCAAAGAATGATTATATGAGACATTAGTCCAGGGTCCAATATTAAAATTAATTATATTAACTTTATTAAGATTTAATTTTAATCGGTCTGAAAGGCAGCAATTTTGTGATGCTAAGGAGCCACATATGCATATGGAATGGCTTATACCTAATACACTTCACTTCAGGCTGCTATCCAATTAACAGGTATATTAGCTCATTTTGGATGGTTTTAAAGTTCGAAAGAGCATTTTCAGATGGAAAATCAGTGGATTCCTTCTAGGAATTGAGAAAACCCATCCAAAGATGAAGAAATAGAAGATTTAGGGAAAACCAAAGAAATATACCAGAGAAATTTGCAGAGAGGAATCCCCAACTAAAGCAAGGAATAAGGAAAGTCATAGATGACCATCCAAGGTACACCAGGGAACAAAATGTAAATTGAAAGGGAGGAGAAGTACAGATAGATATGTTTACTATTATAGGAGAATGATTCTTTACGTGAAAATGATTAATTTATTAAATAACATAATGGACTTATCCACATCCAAAGCTGCTAAGTGGTAAAAATTTTCACCAGAGTGAATGAATCTCTTCTTATAGACAGAATTAATACAAGTGATGGTTTTGTAAAATGATCATATTTCAGTGACAGAGTAATATATGACATGTTGTTTGAATCTCTCAGTGAGATGTGATTAGTGCAGTGTTAGCTCAGTGGTTAACTGCGGTGCCTTCCAATCATAAGGTCTCAGGTTCGAGTCACTCCAAGATTAATGTATGTCGTCAAGTTACAGAGTTATTGACAATTGACAATTCATAATCATGGACGTTAAATATGAATGTAAGAGACTGACTTCGGTCAGCTTGCGGCTTTGATAAGCCAATGATGGCTTCTTTGCGAGTTCCTGCTTGCAGGAGGATCTAAAATTCATACATACTACAGTCACTTAAAGTTAACTCCTTCATGTTTACAGACTCACTTGGTGATAATGGTGGTGCCGTGCACCCTTCATCATCATCAGTTATACAGCCTGATGTGGTGATGAAAATATTACGGCCGTCGACTTCATGTATTCCGTCAGCTGTCGGCATAATCTGATAAATAAGCAAGAATGTTGAAAATGAGGTCAGATGGGCACATGAGTTCTGGTTGGGATTACTCAGTTTTACAAAGAGATTGCTCGTTAGCAACACATTTCATGCCAACATCTTTTACTGTAAAGAAGTGGTAAAGAAAAGGAAAAAAAAAACACTGATTTACATAATAATAACACACTCAGAACACCATGAATAGAATTCCAATAAGCTAGGGTTTATAAACCTAGCTATTAAAGAGTGATAATGGACTAACTGTAAATTACATTGGTTTGGTACAATTTTCTATTGAAAGGCAATCCAGTACTGTATCAAATATGTTCTTGCACCTGGGCTGTGGTGTTCACTCATTCCCTATCAAGGAATGCTTTACAGCTTATTATCGAAAGTGTTATGATCAGGGAAAAGTGTTATAACGTACCAAAGGATTCTTTTTGGGAGGGCCAACTCTCTCACTTGGAGGGTTTTCATTTGAGCTACCAGGGGGGCTTGATACCGTCGGCAGTTTAGAAACCTCTCTTAGATCGTTATCGGTGGAGAACTCTGGCAAGGTTTCCACGGTAGTGATGAGCGTCGATCCGATTCTGTTTGGGGCCCTGGATGGCCAAGTTTCATCCAGTACCAGGTCTGTCTGGCGCACATCTCCCTGGATCGTGATTCTGGGGTCTCCAGCGGCCGCTATGTCCAATGGTCGGATCTCGTTGTATGAGATGCCGGATAATTGTCCTTCGAATGATCGCTCCACTGCACGCCGCTTTCGTCTTCTTGATGTTAGGCCACGGCCACCGATATTGATAATTTGTTGCTTGTTGAAGTGCTGAGCTTGCCTCCCTTTTGTTCATAAAGAGAATGTTTCAAGTAAAAGAATCTCATTATCTTCTAATGAAAGCTGAAAAATTCATCTACGAAAACATACAAATTTCTTGAATAAAACACATTAGTGCCACAAGTGTTTGAACTTTTAAGTGTTTAACTTTCTCATTTCTACTTTATTCTCAGTGATTGAAATGTAATTATAAATTCATCTAATGGAGGACGCTATGACATAACAAAGTGGACAAATGGCACCTCCTTAAAGTTTGCATATCTGTATGCCAGTCTGAATTAGTATTGATATTGTCTTAGTTTATTTATCTTTAAAATTTTGTTTCGGGTGGGGTTTGGCGAGAGGGGTGAGGCATCGGTACTGGTTTGCACAACTGTGCGTCGTCGTGGTTACTTCATTCTCATTCCCGTACTCTTTGATCGATGGTCTTCGCAACAGACTGTTTGTAATTATCTTATTGTTTACTGTCAGTACTTATGGCACATTTGTATTACTACTGGCAGTGGATTATATAACTATATGAACCACCCCACCCCCTCCCCTCCCCCAAAATTGGTATCTTAAATTGGTATCTTTAGTGAGCAAAGGTCAGTCTTAAATATTGCATCATCTTTTAAACTATATTAAAATGAAGAAGGCAATAGCTTATGATACCATTTGGAGTAGAAATCAGTTGTAGATGACAGTTAATTAATCTGAGTGATCGCCCTCTCGACAATGTCTAGCTTATCCACATTATTTGAGTATTTTCGTCTTGCCTAAAATAGGTCAGGAGAATTAAGCAGGAATAAGATTCATCAGAATGAAGTAAACTTAATTTGCTACTTGAGATAATGGAAAGATTTTATTTCTTAAGACACTCACCTCTTGGGTATGCATGTTGGGGTGCATTATTGTCAATCTGCAGGGTAGCGTTGGCTCCTTTCCTAAAGAAGTGAACCACGTGGTACTCCCCATTGTTGATGATGACACTTGTTGCTTTGATGGGAATATCTTCTGTACCAAAGTTGTAAACTACCACCAGCTTCCCTTTTACCTTTGAAGTAACAGCAAGGAATAGAACAGCAAAAAACATATTAACAAAAAACTAGGAATAATTCCATTTTGGCTGGGGAATTGTGGGTGTGGCATGGTGGAAATGATAATGTGTAGGCTAACTACAGTATGAATAAAATACAGTTTCATTGTTACAAAGTTATACAAGCAATTGAGAACCCTGTCGTGTACAAGTAAAAAAATCACGCAAGCCTGGAACATACTAATTTTGGTCTTATTAACAGAGCTCTGACAGGGTAATATGTATAAAATTAACTTGAAGTATTATAAATGTCTGAAATTTTTTCCTTACAATTTCCATCTCGATGTAGTCATCAGAGTCGGCACTATCGATCCTCAGCAGTACAGCATCCTCTGAAGTAGTGACGAAGCCCATGCTGATCTCATCTCGATCTGTGGTCATCCACTGATCCTCTGGCAGAGACAGAGATATCAACCCTCCTGCTGCACCAAAAGCAAAGGTGATGCTCGCTGTCATGAAGGAAGAGACATGCACCTGGTTAAAGGGTGTGAAGACTAGGCAAAGACAAACATCCAATGCCGGTAATCTGATCTAGTTTCGAATGAGGTATAACAGAAGTGTTAGACACCACCATCGATCCCACAAAATACACACACAGCTTGCTACCGTCGGTAATTAGACACTAGTGTACAGTCAGTACATACAGCTGCGGTCAATACCCACAGCACAGTGTGCAAACGATACAGGGATGGACATCTCAGGTCGAGCTAAAGATAACAAGGTATCACGTTTCATTACTGTCTGCATTTTGTAGCGACAAGAGAAAAACTTCACTTGCAAGCAACGGAAATTAGTTAACTTTTTAAAGATGGCGGCACGCTGATTGGGGCGAGTCTGCAATGCCTTAAAACTAGCATTTAACAGGGTTTTTTACTCTTTTTTTTGGAAGGGGGGGGGGAGGGTGGAATCTTTGAAGTTGTAAAGATGCACTTTATAGAACAAGTTTTAATGCCTCCCTATTATTTTCGAATGTGGAATCAGAGTTCATATATAAAGAAAAATCCAAAAGAAGATTTGACTTCTTTTCTCTCTCTCTTGATTCACTGATGTCATACAAATGGTATTTATAGAGAAAGGTATATACCTCTTCATACAACACCTAATTATATTCCGGCCATTTGATTGGTCAATTGCTCGTCGATTGCATGCAAAATCCGCTCTATTCCACTCTATGAAATAGAACCATGGGTTATACTTTTTTGATAGCACTTTTTTCAATGGTAAGAGAGCAGAGAAACCTGTCTGTTCAAAACAATCTGTTGCATGAGTGCATTTTACATCCAATTATATCCAAATTCGAAGGTGTTGTATAAAACAAATAATGAATGGTTTCCATTCGTGCTTTAGTGCAAATATTTCATTCGTTGAAAGATGTAATTTGTTCCATTCAACTCGGCTGCGCCTCGTTGAATGGAACATTCCATCTTTCAACTCATGAAATATTTGCACTATTGCACTCATAACCATTCATTATTTGTATACTAACGTATTGTGATGGTGTGTATGATAAGAAAAGAAAAGAACGAAAGAATGAATGAATGAAAGAAGTAAAGAAAGAAAAGTAAGAAATACAACCATTAGGCTAAAAGCCCAGAACAAGGACATTAAGTATTTTCTTTATAAAACAACTCTAAAGGTATAAATCTCCTTGACAACCAAGAAGATGAAAATACACAAAATGTTTGCTTTGCAGTGCAATCATCATTTAAGATTACTAATAAGTTTTAGTAAACGGAGCCACTGGTTTCTATTCCATTCTAGCCAATAATTTATTTGCTTTTTCAAAAATGTTTTGTAATTTTTCAGTCAGTTTTTTATTGTTTCCTATAAAGTAGTAACGTTTTTTCAGTGAGTGATTACACTCCATTTTACTTTATTTCTTTTTTCCCTCACAGTTTGATAAACTGATATTAATCCTCATTTCTTAAATTAATCATAACTTATTCTGTTTCCTTCTTTTACATCATGCCATCATAGAATCAAGCCTTCATATGTAAAGTATATGAATATGCAACATAGCTAACAACAACAGTAATACAAAACCTGTCTGAAATCTTGTGCGTTTCCTCACAGGTTCTTATAAATCAGAGCATTTTTATAGCTTTCAAGAGTAATTTGAAGGAGATGCTGTACTCCCCCACTTTTTGTATTCCCAGACTAAATTATCAATTAGAAAAAAAACTAATTGCATAGTATTCGTAATTTGGCTTTATGGTGACAGAGGTTTGCTTGTTAAAATCTCAGCATCAGGGACAAGTATTAAATTTGTTAGCATACCAATATCCTCTTAGACAGTGGCGGAGCATCCATACAGTCATAGGGGGGGGGGCGGATGACCCCCCCCTGATGGACTCAAATGGACTGCTGGCGCCCTTTTCAGCTTTTTACCACTTTTTACTTATTCGCGATTATTGATTTTTTTATTGCGCTCTCATCTATCTATTGACAAGTGTCACATTTTGTTGGTGTAATTTTCTGACAAAATGCTCTAACGGCTATTTATTCTTCGTTTATCTGCAAATTAGCAAGGCCCAGAAAGGACCATTTCTGGCCATCTAGGGAGTATCTTTACTCCAGCGCCCCTACAGACCATTCTCGCTCCCCCCTGACCAATACCCCTAGCTCTGCCACTGCTCTTAGACAGGATACCACAGGTGCTTACATTCACTGCAGTTTTTGCCAGTAAAGCTGGTGGCACTGCAGTCACATGTGACCGCTTCCCATCCTGCCAGGCAGAGACCTCCATTATCGCAGACATCTTCATTGCAGAAGGTCGACAACTCTGGAGAGAAAAATACCAAAATGAACCATGAATGCGACTAATCTATGACCATACATCTCGGGGGTGGGGGGGGGGGTAAAGGACGGATGCCACTTTATGAACCAAAATCAGGGAGTAAAAAGGGAGTATGAGAGAAAAGAAGTCAGCCATATATAGCTATTAAGAGATTTTATGGAAAAATTATGGATTCATATTGCAGACAAGATACTGGTAATATTGTAGTATAACCAAAAGACAGCATCCTTTATTCCCCTCACTTTGCTTTCTGAATACTTTGGTGCCAAAATCCATCTTTAAAATTCTCTGTAAACTTGGTCCCAATTTTACACCTTTTTCACTGGTGATGTATTAATGTAACACAGAGCACTCAAAAAGGACAAAGTTTATATGCGTCTTTCCTTCAGAAGAGACATACTGTAGCTTGCTGAGAGAATTACAGTATGATATTAATACCACATTATACAGCACTTGGTGAAAAAAAGAATTTCATTGAACCTTATACAAAGTGTAGATCCCTGATTGCTCCTAGATGAATCAGTGATTTAACATTTTTTTGGTCATACTGACGATAATGTATATATTACAGATAGTAAACATATGGTCCATTTGTTACATCTGGTGTGAAACTAGCCAAAAATGATTAAAACATGATATTGCCTTCTCAAAGGAAAAAAAAATAAAAATAAAAAAGAAAAGAAACTCCTTCCTTCCAGCACCAGTGTCACTACTGATATATCAGTGTCACTACTGATATCACAGGTTGAGCCCCAAGTTGGTCAATGAAGGTTACGATTATACGTTGAAGTGCAGCACTTTCTATGCCTGGTCTCCGCCTGGCTGTAATTTGCAGCAAAGCATCAATCCAATATCATCATACTTGACCGAACTAAGGCACGTTCCCTCACCTCTAACTCTTTTGTCAACCCCCCCCCTTTCTTCGGGCTTTATTTAACGCTGATGATTCTCACAAGATGATGCACCTGTGAAGTGACAAAGTCAGAAGATGTGATCTTTCAAATAAGCCGATTCTCCAGAATAAGAATGATTTAACTCACCAGTGCATCCCTCCTTTAGCTGGTCGTTCTTTTGCGTCTCGGCCGTTAGGTCTTGATGCTCGTAGTTTATCTCCAGCGAACCGAAGCATCCCTGGTAGCCAGTCCTGGACTGAACCATGACGGGCAAGTTAGCGTATTCTGATTCCAACATTCCACCGACTCGAAGATTCTCGGTCAGGTCAATATTGGAGGCCCCCTCGGCGGCCCTGTCGGCTGCGGCAATTCCGTCCACCATCAGCAGGTCTCGGTCTCTGCTGTTTCGGAAGATCCAGACCTCGTGCCATTTGTTGTCGTTCAGCGGGTGCATGGTGCTGTCCTGAATGGACGTCGAACCAGAGCCACGGTTGAAGACGTAGTGGAGACGGCCCGCCAACAGCTCGACGGCGATGAAATCTTGGCCGATGCCACGGTCGTAGAAAATCAGGCCCTCGGGTTCCGTGGTCTTGAAGTGAAAGAAGAAGGTCAGTCTAGGATACGTGGATGGAGTCTGGAGTGAAACAAAAACCTCCTTGGTCTGGAATGTAAACGGGCTAACAACTGGACGAGGAGGGATGTCATCTTCGAACGATGCAGTGACCATGATGCTGCTCACCGAATACTTTTCCGCGAGTTCGAAGTAATATTTACTGTTGTATACGAACTGCTCCATTTGACCGATGAATCCTGGTGGGGTGAGATGATTTTCTGGACTCACGTAGCCTCCAATGTCAATATAATGATTGTCCAGGATTCCTCCTTCAAACTCCTCTGGAGCTATTTGGACACAAAGGAAAACAATCACATCTTTATCAATTTGGTCTCTCTTTGAAATTCATGGAATGTCAAATCAATCATTTGGGGCTCTTTTTCACTACAAATGGTTTGACTAACAGAATCCATCGCTGCAAATAATGTCAGTTTGTATTCCTTTTCCTTTATTGATTTCAGACTATATTTATTATATTTCAATTTTTATAACACAAAGCTATAACGAATCTTGCTACAGAGTGTCGTAAATTTGTAACAACACCTGCCATCATGAATAAAGATAGCCAAATTAAATGATTCAATGTTTGGGAGTATATGCTTCTGGTTCTAGCCACATAATTTTGCCCTTCATGAGTTGTTGCCTTTGTGTAGAAAGCAAAAGGAGTGCTAGGTTTCTTGCACAATATCAATTACAAAAATGTGTAAAAGTAAGAAGGCCTGACATTACGATCCTAGCAGGATCTTCTTCAGAGGCACAGAGGCAGAATCTTCATTCAGCCTCTGAAAAAGATCCTGGTAGGATCGAAATATCAGGCCCTCTTACTTTGACACATTCTCTTTAATACACAGGTTCTTTAGTGGATAAGCAGTTTGCTAACAGTTTTGTTTAATTTTTATTTCAATTACAAAAAGGAAGGAATTTTCTTTTTTATCTTACTGAAAAGTTTAAGCTAAATCTTTTAAATTCTCCCTCAGAGAAAGGTAATCAGGTAAAATAAAAGAGGTTAGAAAGGTGAAAAGAAGAATACATCACTTCATTTGAATCTCTAACTTTTATTATATTAAAGTGGGTCATACCATTATTCTGTATTGTGGGTCATACCATTATTCTGTAACAGGTTTTGTTTTTCCATCTCTCTTTCGTACTATGATGAATTGAAATGTTGCACCTGTCACAGGTGACCTTGGACACCTGGACTTACCTCTTCCTTGTGTTATATTATAGGCTGATTATGGATACAGGAAAAAGACCCCAGAAGTCAGTGAAAGAAATCCAGCAGGTGAGCAAAAGGTCAGAGTTGAAGAGGTTCAAAGGTCAAAGTTCAGAAGTAGTTGAAGAGTTGAAGAGAACAGGTGAAAGAGCATGGCCATGAGATAAGAAGAGGATTTGAGAAATGGAGAGAGAGAGAAAATCAAAGAAAACATTTATGATGATGCAAACGTGACAACCAGAAAAGAAGAAAGAAAAAAAATAACAAGAACAAAAAAACAAAGCTCAAGTTCAATTCGTTGCAATCGAATAACAAGAAGGATACCAAGTTGATCAAACAGCAAAAGAAATACTCACAGGGGTTACCTTTTTTTATTTAGAGGGGTGAAAAAAAAATGAAATTTCTGCAAGATGAATCATCGGTCGTGATGGAAGAGTTGATATGTGAGTGAGCCTCGCCTCAGCAAAGATCCAGAAAAGAATGTATACTTGATGGAACTTTTTTTTCGGACTTCAAAAAAATTCTTTGATAAATATAACAACTCAATTAATGTCAGACTACATTTTAATTCTGTTTGAATAATAAAAGTTGCCAAAGAATTCAAAGTAAATATTGAACAAATAGAAGATGTCAGAGCTTTCAAAGTTTTGGTAAAGAAGTATTCCCTGTAAATGCATATGGCATGTTTTGTGCAACTGATATGGTCAAACAATATCATCCCAAAATATGCTAGTGGGAGACCATATCTGGTCACTTTGGATCAAACTCTGCACTGCATTGAGAACAGTTTGTAGGAATAAAAAACAATTGTCCCAAAATGACAATACTTTCTTTTGTTGTGTTTCTTTTTTCTTTGTTGCAATTTTAAGCATGCTTATAATTTGAGACGACTCAACAAACTTGTATTTACCCATAATGCAAAGAGGCCTGCAACTGATAGCAAGAAAAAACTGTACTTTTACTCAAAATGTGCAATTTTTGTGCTTGTTCATTCCGCAGTGCTGCGATTTTTTTTGCTTTTTAATAGCGGCGACCTTTTTTCATTTCTTGAACATCATTCTTTCTTATTTAACAAAAATTCCAATCGTTCACGATCCTCCCTCATTTGAATTTTCAAAGTTCAAAGAGCAATTTATTTAGGGGAGGGGGAGGGGCGGGGGAGGAAAACAAATATTTGTGTAACCCCTCTGAGTATAGACAGTATAGTTCAGGTATTTCAGAATTAAGCAGAAAGAAAGATTTGGGGAGATCTGAAGGAAAGCCAGCAATCGAGCATTCACATAGCAGAAGGGTTTCAGAAGTAAGCGATAAAGAGGTTCGTTAGAAGGAGGGATGACGCAGAGGGATTCAAAAACAAGTCTGGAATTTTTCTTCAAAAAGAGTGATGGTCAAGAAAAGCGAAAAGATTCTTTTTTGAAAAGGAAAAAAAGGATTGCCTTTTGTTACCATAGCGATAGAGAAGAAGAGAAGAAATGAAACAACTGGAGCCATAATCATTTGGATATTTCTACATGTATCATAATAATCTTGACAACTAGTGTTGTTTCATGAATGTTATATCATTGTTTCATGTGTTAATATTAGCATCCGACTAGCTCAAAATCACTGCAGGAGCCATTTTCACTTTGCCCATCTATCCAATTTTACTAGTTTGTCAAAATCTAAGAAACAGTCACATCAACAATTTGAGATATCGTAAACCATTTATTAACTTTTGCGTTTGAGGTGAAACCATGAAGAAGAGTATGCAAAAAAATAATACACATATCATATTTATATATGCAGTATTTTAAGGTAAAAAATAGGAATGAGATTTAAATGAAATTTAACCAACATCAAAAAAAGTCAAAGAAAGAATGATAAAAAAATAGAGGGGGAGGTGAAGTCATGTATTTTGTGATCTTGTGTAAAGAATGCATCCACATATGAAACAAAAGGTACGGTGGTCAGTTGGTGAATAAATCCACTGGATGTGAAAGTCTAAAGGTGAAAGTTCACATTGTTGTGCAACATGCAATGAGGATAATAAGGTATATGTGCACACTGCTTACAAAGTTCCTGTGAAATGATTTGTAGAAAGGATTATAGGCTAACACTGCAATCTGTTCCACACATGGATTTATAATACAAAAGAGAACAAGTAAAAGACATAGAAAGTATATCTATATCTTTTCAGACATCTACACCAGATGACTTCATTATTGCTATTAGCTTCATTAGAACCACCATGTATATATCACCTGTTCGATGGCTCACGTGTTCCATTCACACCAGGAACTCAGAAAATAAAATACTCTGCTATTTTCCTGCTGGGTTTAGAAAAGGGGCAACAACCTATGTTGGACAGTAAATATTTTACTGCTCCTTCCTTTAGCTGAACATCCAGAAGTACCAGCTGTAAGATCGGTTATCAGTTACATTAACAACAGGAGTATACAAGATAAAACACCCAACAACTCCTGGAACATTCAGAATAATTCATTTTTTAAAAAGAGCTATCGTTATTCACACTGGATATGAGAGATGATACATACCCCATCTTGAATAAAGAGTGTCTTCACTGTCAATAACAAATCCTACGGGACTCTATTCTATTAATTCTACAATTGTACCCCAAAAGGACAGATTTGAAGGCATCCATCCCAAACCTTTTATAGAAGGGTAAATCCATTTCACAGCAAAACATGCATGACAGGATCAAATATGGCATTGTGCAACCATAGGTTGCCCTTTTCTATACCATTACAGCATCGGTCTGTTTGCTACTTGAGAACGAGTTCAGTGTTAATCCCTACACTCGATGTCCGATTTGTCACAGAGTAAATGCGGATCAAAGCCGGTAATTTGGATCAATAGACTTGGATCAATGGAGGATAAGACCGCCGCTCAGGGTTAAATTTGTAATGTGAATGCAGCTGGAAGATGACCCTGATCCGCTTCGACCTTTGACTTCCTTTGTTGACTGTTACTTGTGTAGTTTGACACAATAGCTGCAGCCATTCATAGCAGTGCTGCAGATCACATGGCTTCAAGCATGTTTCTTCTCAGTAAAAAATAACTCAACATTCTGGTTGTGATCCCAGGGTGGGATCTGATATCTTTTAAGGGGGGGGGGGATCTATTGCCAAACACCCAGAGGTTCAAACTCAATCCACCTTTTTTGTAATACTGAACACAGGGGTGTGGGGTCCATTTTTTAATGTACAAGTGTCTGATCAAGGTTTCATCATATTATCACCGGTGATGCAGGACCTGTCCTTCGAAAGGAGACAAACCCCAACCATCATCTATATTCATCTGTATGTTAGAGATCATGATCGTGAACGACATCCACAAGCAGCTGTTATAGAAAAAGCTTATTCCATATTGGATCTATACCACAGATTTCATGTTCTCTCTCACACACGTGGTTGCGGACTTTGTTCAACATCGTTTCGAGCCACATGTGCTTCAATTTGTTGTGCTTTTCTTTATATATTTTATTGATGGTTTATTTTCTCTATGGAGATGAGTTTTGCCAATGTCGAATCTAAAATATTCAAGCTCTTTACACGACTTCAGTGTTAACACTGTTGGCTTTCTCAGTGCCTTGAAATATGAAAATAAAATCAAAGAGAAAATTCAAAGTAAAAAGGTTTCAGATCATCCTAGTGACATTATGACATCACAGATTTACAAAATGACAGATCCCATACATGACTACTAAGCTAGGATATCTCCTAAATTGAACAAGATTTTGCTCATTTAGCTGTTTTGGGAAGTAAAGTCCTAGTAATGATCTCTGTTGTATAAGGTAAAGATTTTGGGGGAGTTTGTGTCCACATTTAATCCAACCAACTTTGCAGAGTATACACAGAACAGAAAGTCCAACAAATACTGTTTATTGCTGGCTGTTGGAAAGGGTTTTATAAGTGCTTCAAATATTTACTCTTTGTGAAAAGACCCTCAAAAAGTTGAAATTTTCAGTCTGTGCTTCATGATAATTATAGCCATTAACTCTACTGCAACAACATTTTCAGACCAGTACACTTTGGTAAGTATAAACAGTTGAATTATTTAAAGAACACACTACCTACCTATTCAACTTTCTTTTATTCCTGTAACCATGGATACTTATATATGCAAAACATATGCAGTATGAAACATACAATAAAAGCATTGTGAAGGTACACAGTAGCTTACAATTTATGCTGCACTGAAGTGAATCAGAGCTTGTGGCATGTCAAAGATAATAAGAGCTTAATTGTGGCATGTCAAAAGTTGGTAATTACTTTAATGGTTAATGACTTAGAATGACTTCAAATGTTCATTGAAGTAATTACTAAACATGGAGTATTCAACTGAAGGTCTGAAATAATGGAGAGTTTTTCAAACTGTCGATTTAAGTCCAAACAAGTACTCTCATCGTTGTTCCAGTAATTAGCTCCTGACTGTTTAACTCTCTACTCCACTATTTATGAATATATGTACATGTTCTCTTTAAACCACACGAGGAAGCGAAAGATGGCTACCTTCATTTCTAGGGAACGGATAGTGAGATGAAATATATGCAATCACGCAAATGTTGTTTCATAACTTTCCAACATTGGTTCCAGTCATCTTTCAAAATCCTGCTTAAACAACTTGAAACTATGAAATTACTAATATACTGATAACTAAAATTGACTGCATCCATTTGCTTTGCTAACTGATGGCTTTTAAAACAAACCCAAGTAATAGTGACTACCATTCTCATATCAGTAATTCACTGCTGTCATGATATACAGTACCAGTACTAAACTTGTTTGATTTCTTTTTAATGTTTACACTCTATATTTGCAAGTCAGGCTAAAATAAGTAGATCTGACATTACCAGCGTTATCTTGCATGACGAGAATTACTGTAGTCCATTTAACCATAGGTTGCATTTTCAGCTCTGTTGACCTCAACTTACCGAAACTTTATCTCTCCTGCAAACAGACTGGTTAGTTTGGGAGAGTTGATTTGTTCACACCTTGCCATGTCTGCCTTGATCTGATAGTGATTTGGCAACTAGCTGTGTGATGAGTTGCATAATAGATGAAAAGGCAGCTCAACTAAGGTGCGAAAAGATGGTGCTGATCACTCAGCTTACCAACTGGAAAAACCTGCCGTTCAGTACAAACCGCAGGATTTTGGTTGCAACCTATAGCTAATGGACACTTTCGCGGCATGTGTATTTTGTGTCATAAAAGCAAACTGAAATTCGACTAATTCTTGCTGAGACTTTTATGCTACACCTCCATGTACCGCTGTGATATTACGATTACCCGCAGTGGCAGTTGATACCCACAAACTCTTTTGTTATAATCCGCAAGATCCACCTCCTTCAGTGTGGCTTTAATTTAAAAGTCAGCCCAGAGTTAACCCATGTCCCAAAGGTAACCCATACACCATCACCACACAGTCTGCTTACAGGATAACCACACAGTCCACGATGAAGTGGGAACGCTACATCTCTGTATAAAGTTGGATAAATCTGCTTTGTTCTAGACCATGAGCAAAATTTTGCAAATGACCTCAGAAAATTTTCGAAGAGTTTAACGAGGAGGGAAGTAAATTTAGGGGCCTATCCTTGTGTAAGGTGACCGTAGCAAAATGGAGACAAAAAATAAGCAGCTTGACCCTTACAACTAGTAGCTCACAGCGTATCCAGACTTCATCGAAGTGTACAATTTGATGCATTGGTAAATTTATAGCATATCTTTGAATGGCACGATTGAGGTGACACAATACACAACTTCATACCGAAATGACACGATTCACTAAATGTGTAGTTCCATATATAGCGGCTCCATTTTGCTAATTGCATTGTTTCCTACCAGACAATACTTATAGAGTGGCCCCATTTTGCTAATTGCCTTCCTTCCTACCAGACAATACTTACCCTCTGACCGTTCTGTGTTATCCACCGTTACCATCAGGGTGCTCTCCTGGCGAACCACGTGGACTGAATGCCAGTTATTATTGTCAAGGTGGTCGCCCACTGTGAGCACCGTCCTCCCACTCCCAAAGTTGGTGGTGACCCTGACGTGGCCTTGGTGTAACTCGATCAACATGACATCGATGGTACCCGGAGAAGAGGTTTCAACCAGCATACCCTCTGGGAACCGTGTCTTGAAACGAAAGAAGATGTCTTCAAACTTGGTCTGGGTGCTTCTTTTCAGGGTAACTCTGACGTACGATACTCCATTGAAGGACACGCGGGTAGCATCTGAAGGAAAGAATCACAAATCAGATCAGATTTCAACAAGTTACAATTTTAAAGCTTGATTATAAAGTGGGACAGAAATATTTTTTACCGAATCACCCATGTATTACTTAAAACGAGAGTGCTATTGAATAATCAAACTCAGATGGCATTATACACATATTTTATTTCACCAACCAGATTGTTTAAATTTATAGTGAGTAAAAAATTGTCTCCATATTCCACCCAAACCCCCTCCAAAACAATGTACATCCACTGAAGTATCAAACACATTCTAAAATTGTTGCATAAATGTTAAAGCAAATGTTTACAACCATGCAGAAATCCTGTTTTTTGTCTTCAAAGCAAACATGCAGTTGTATTGCAGCTTTATAGGCCTATAGAGAATCCTTCATTGCATGTATATATAGATCTACTTTGCATAGAGAATCAAGTTGCAGAGTGCTATTGTCATTTTATGGCAAAACTAGCGGTTTAATTACTACGTAACTGTAGCTTGCCTGAGAAGACTGTGTCACTAACTTTGTCAGGAACATGTGGAATAAAGATCTGTAATGTCAGCAAAGGAATGCACACAGTGGTCTCTATAACGATGATATGCAAATGATGCAATTAGCATACATTCTCTCAACCTCTTATAAACCTCTGTATGCAGTTCCATGCTGATTCAAGGGAGCAAATTATAGTACCCATAAAACTGTTATCCTTGTGGACAAGAGAAAGAAGATTCACTTAATTGATGCCCACGACAGGTAACGATTCAGAATAACACTGTGTGGAGTAACGAATGAAAGTTTGTAGACGATACAACTGCTGTCATTGAGGATGTGCATGTTCCTCCACATTTTCAACTGTTGTACTGCACCTTCCATCTTTCTCAAACCTCTCCCTGAATTATCACTAGTAATAGCAATGTTAGTACCTTTTAATAAAGGTAATTAAAGATTCTGAATACAGGATAGAATCGGTGACTTCATTTGTCTTTATCTTACGACTGCACTCAGTGCCTTTTATCATGCTATCTATCTCAAACTTTGCCCTCTTAAGTAAGTTTTGCGCCTTATAGGCTGAAATCTCAAGTACTAATAGGCCGTAAGGATCATCTGGGAGAATGCACGGCAATTTGCATATTCTCTTTTGCTTCCTTACGATATATATATTCCATTTGAAACAGTCCACGAGGCAAGACATGGACTGTATACTTTATCAAATATCACATTTGCAATGCTGATGACTTCAACCTCAGTGCAACCATATCAGAGCATATTAAACAAGAGAGAGCTTCTTGACCATGAGATTTTGAGAGGAAAGAGTCCGTCGCTAAGAGCATCCATATCAGAAATGATGTATTCGCTAGTATCATCTGATACGTTCATGCATCCTTACGTTATTGGTATAAGAATCGATGAGAGACCAGGAGCTGATACTACGCGGTAATGCTGAGTGGTGTTAAGTATGCATGATCACTGCTTCTGTTATATTCTTGACCTGTACTATCAACAACAAGAAATAGTTCAAGGAAGCTGGTAGGGGCCATTCCTCAGCTGTTACCTTGGCAACCAGACTATCAGAAATGACAGAGTGCAGTTGTGATTTATTCGTGCGAATAACTTGCACCTAAATACAGAAAAATTTCCAAGCTATGATAAGGGTGCAATGGAAAGGTATAAGAGTCAACAGCAAAAAAACAAAACAAACAAAGAAGCTACACCCTGCTACCTCTACCATGATGCAAATTTATGATCAAACTTCAATGGATTAGCCAAAAAACAAAGGCATCTGTAAAGTTTTCTAATGATTCAATCAGGGAAATTTTTTTATTCCAAATCATTTGCCAACCAGCAAAAGTATACACTTTGGACTTGTTCACACTGAAGAATGAGCAGATCTGCTCATTGAGGATCAAATCCAGATCAGAACTATCCTTGAGATCAATTTCCCAGTGTGAGCATTGTGGCATGCAGGATCTGACATGGAGCTCTTCATTGCCTCATTGAGGGAGGCCAGATTCCAGATGATTAAAATTCTGTCTGATGACCAGAGATCACAACAGACGAATGATGTAATACTCTCTTAGGTCTGCACACTAACCGAGAGTTTGTGGCATAAAAAACTTCTTCTTTATTTTCCAAACACTGGTTCAGGTTTAGGAGGTTCAATGTCGACATGGTGTTAGTGCCAAGTCCTTAGCAACTTGTTTGCTCAAAGTATATGCAGCACTAGTGATTACAAAGTGCACATTTTCACTTTGAATTATATATATTTAGGCATTATCTTTCAAAGACGAAAAAAGATGTACATACAGGTTTGGCTACCAATCAGGTCCATCTTTATGCAGAGATTACGGGACGGTTTCTTAACAGGCACATTTTCACCACTGCCTACTTCTTCACCTTTCAAGGTGATTTAGTCTGGAACGTTAGGATATGTGTTACGTAATCAATTCGCCAAGCCTAGCAAAGGAAACGAGCATGGAAAAGTCACTCGCACTGCTCAAATTTCCCGTGATCTAACGCGAGAGCCTATTAAAAAGCCCAAGGAAGGTAAACTGTTATTGCAGTGGTATTAAAGAGCGCATTTTCAGATGATGCATTTACCTTCTTCACATGTAGAACCCGAGTAGCTTGTCATGGTACAGTCACATATGAATCGATTCCATCCTTCTCGGCAAATTCCACCATGCCTGCATGGCTCTAAATCACACTTATCACTTTCGCTTCTGCAAAGAACAGCAAAGAGAGAAAAAACTATGAATACAAAAACCTGACATCAGGCCTTCTAAATAATAAAAAGAAAAGCACAAGAAACAATATGTCAGTTAATAAACAAAATCTGCATCCAAATTTAGTACAGCCTATTCTTCTCATCGTCATGGAACATGTACCCATTCTCTGGCTCCCACTACTTTACTGCCGAGGACAGTACACAGCTATTGTTTAAGAGTGGTATTAAAATTATATCATCTCTGTGATTTCATTGTCTGTCTCACTAAAGTGTTTCCTTCTTCTCATCCTAAAAACTGGCTGAAACTATTTCCCCCCCCCCTACCCTCCAATCACCAGGCCCCTATAACTTTCATAGGAATGATTTTCAAGCCTATGACATGCCACCACAGGCAGCAATTTCAACACCATCCACCACCACCAATCCACCACCAATTTTAACACCATTGGGCTGACTCCTTTCCATGCCCAAACCCACCCCCCCCACTCCCCCAATCTCATCTCAAACCTATGACACGGTTCACACTATTTGGCTATAATTGGGTGCATTGGAATCAAAGTATAATATAATGAATGTAACTTTTATAGGTTAATTAGTGTTGAACCGTGTTGCAATAGACAGAGAGATGGTGATGTGATTACATTTTAGGAGTTGGAGTACATGCTGTAGAGAGATCTACAGTCATGGATCTAGTCACGGTTACTCCTTACTCTATGTGCACGCATATTTCATACCACAGATAGACCTCTTGACCACAGAGAGCTGAACTCTCAGCTAGTACCTCAGTTCTTTGCTCACGCTAGAAAATTCAGAGCCCAATTAGCATAAAGAAAATGCCGGAAGATATGAATATGCATATTAAAGGGGTATTTTTCTAGTGACAAACAATGTGAAACTTACATTGAAGAGAAGAATATTCCACACTGCTAGTTGAAGAAAACCCCATCTCAATATCTTGCCCCTAACTTGAGATATATTTTATTGAATGTGAGCGTTTTTCACTGGCTAAACCCTAAACTACTCCAGAAAGTTGGATAACAGTAGTGGTTCTGTGATGTCATCTGGGCAAATGCTCTTTGGAAGCTTTACTTAGGCTATTTTAATCTTCTTGTTGATTTATCCTTGAAACCTGATTCAATTTTCTCAGAATTTCATCAAAATGCATCTTTTTGTAGAAATATTCTTTCTGTTTGTTAATAAATCAATTATGAAGAAAAACAAAGACATTTTCAGCTGAAGTGTCATGATGACATTATCCATTCTGCTGTTGCCAGATGCATTTACAAAATATCACTAAACTTTAAAAATTCATATCTTCACAATACAAAATGCTATGAGGATGTGGTTAGATTCAGAACATTTTCAACAATTTCCTTCAGCAATCAACTTTAGCCACCAGAATATTCTTTTAAGTATTTTTCAACACTGTAAAATAAAGGTCACAACATGTCAATGGTCAGCAAGTAACAGGTTTCTATGGCTACTTTATCATGATTCAGTGTTTCTGATGGAAATATTGCCTCCCGTTCTGCCTTTAGAATGCTAGGCCTATACAACTTCTGTGTCAGTGTGTTTTCTCTTGTTACAAATTACAAAAAAAATGTTAATAAATCTTCACAACTGATAATCTGATCTGATAATCTGTAACTGCCATGTGTCTTCTAACAAACCTGCAGGAGGACTTTTTTTAATATTCTTAAAATTACTGTTTTCTGGTTTCTGCCTATTTTGCAAGATGATCTCTCCCCTCAATTGTAACAACTAGACTTGCAAAGTTCTCAACATTTATCCTGTTTTAAAGGTCATCAGTAGTATTGGCCCCAAATTTGAGCATGCTAGCTAGTGATTGCTACACATTTTCAAAAGTACTTTCCTTGACGGCCTGATTCTCCTTATTTAAAGACATTGTGAGGGATGTCTAATCAGATAATAAATGTCTCAGGGGCATAAAATACTTGGATCTTAGAAAAATGCTAGTTGAAGTTAGAGCATTAATGACAATTATTTGACTTTCTAGCATTATTTGGGAGCAACGCTGATGACTTTTAAAACTCTCTCATTATTTCTCCATTTCTATGAAAGATCTATTTCCTTCTTACTAACCTGCAGTATGGCCTGATTTCCTCCTCCTTCCCCTGTTCTCGAATGTAGCGAGAGAAATCAATGTTGAGCGTCTCCATCAGGAGGTTCCTCATGCACCCCACAAAGCCCTGTCTGATTGCCCCTGCAAACAGGTCCAGGGGTAAGCCGTCCGTTTCGTCCTCGTTATCTATGCCACCGAGTACCAAGCTGTCCCCCAGATTCAAATGAGTGCTATCACCGGGGGTAACGAATGACCCCTCCCCATTCTCGTCTATTTGTCCATCAACCTTTTAATCAAAGTAAGAAAAAATCAACAATCAACAATCTAGCAGAGTAAGATCAGATGCATGATTTGTCAATTTTCTCCAGGTTTACTTAATTTATTCTCTCGATTGCTGGATTCCTAGTGAATTTCATTCGTGTTGCATTGAATAGCTTTAATTCGAAAGGTAAGAAACCTAAACTTCAAAATGTACAGGCTTACACTCACATGGGCACTCTGGTTTGGTCCCACACTTTAATTTATCTCAAATGTGGCCCCCTTTCACATCCCCACCCCACTACATCCCAAATTTCTCGTTACTGAGGGGAGGAGGGGATAGATTGGGGGAGGGGGAAGCATGTCATCTATTCAAGAGTGACATCTACTGCTCTTTAATTTGTACGTCTCCATATGTAAAAATAAATTCGCTCCCTTCCACATCCCCACCCCACTACCCCCTAAATTTCTCGTTACTGAGGAGGGGGAGGGGATAGATTGGGGGAGGGGAAGCATGTCATAGATTCAAGAGTGACATCTACTGCTCTTTAATTTGTACGTCTCCATATGTAAAAAAAAGTCGCTCTTTCTTACAGACAGGAAGACAGTACAACAGAATTGGCTATTTGAGTTTCATATATCAGTGGGGGAGGGGGTGGGGGGTGAGTGAGTTTTTTGTAAAAGAAATCCATTTGGACTTTATACTTACAGATACTGTCCCTTGGTTGCCCTTCCTGGTTAACCTGACGCTGTGCCATTCACCATCGTTCAAAGGGAACGTCGCCGCTTTATGTCGTATGCCACCAGATCCGAGATTTAGAACCAAGTAGATGAACCCATTGAGCAACTCAAAGCCAAAGAAATCTTGAATGGCTCCACTGCTGCCTTGACCTCGATTGTACATGAGTACCGAGTCAGGCTCGTTCGTACGGAATTCAAAGAAGATATCGCCGTTGCTCTAGGGATGAGAAAGCAGGAAATGACATCAGAGAGAATGCTTTCAAACATCAGCCTTAATTAGCCAAACTTTTAAGGGAAGCTTAGGCGTGAAAGGAACCAGAAAATGTAAAAGTATAATTACGATGGAGAAGAAAGCGGACGAGAAATTCCACGAGGGCTGAAAAAAGTCGTGTCAAGCAGTGGCTGGAAGTAATGTACTTTCCAATGCAGGAATATTGAGACTTTGTGTCTTTACGAGGTTTGCTTTCCACTCTGAGTGTTCCATGCACAGATTTTTGGCGATATAATGCATCAGAAAAAAAATTGCATTTCAAGTATAATCAAGGAAATTTGATACTCAACATTTTAATAACAAAATTTTCTTACATGTACTTTCCAAATAATTTATAATTTGATAAAATTGATATACTGGGTTGTATACATAATGAAAGATGTTATCGTAATCTTTAATTTTTGTACAAAAAAAGGGAAGAAGTAGATGATTTCTTAGAAAGCAAAATCCATTTATATGGCTTATATCTACTGTGTAGGAGTGACCATGTGGTTTTGCATAATGTGGGCAAAATAGTGTAAAAGTAGCATCCAAGAACTTAATAAGCAGCCTATAGAGCAGTATGTAGTGGTTTTGAACTAAACTTTTATATAAAACATCATAAATGTTATTACTTCATTAAATCAATCTGACAAATACAGCTTAGTATCATCAGAGACAGATTTACAATTCTGCCAGGTGAGCCAAAGTCCCCCCCCCCCCCTCCCAGCACCCTCCGATAAGGCAGCACCCAAAATTAGAAGGTAAAACATTTAACTATTCAATACAATGTGGCCTTGTCATATTAAATACTTCCTAAGAATTATAGGGTACAGCAAATTATACATCATGTGAAAACTGTTAGTAAATGCATTCAAAACAATGCAATACAATATCTTACAATACAATACCATACCATGCAATGTCATACAATACAACACAATACAAGTTAATACAATACACTGTACTGCTGTACTGTGTATGCACTGTGAAGGCAATTCCAGTTATTATCTAAGAAATACACATTCAAATACTAACCACAGATTCATCAAACTCAAACCCAAACTCCAGTTTTTTTTCTGCCGTGATTTTCAAATAACTTTCCAGGCTCACAGAGATGTTTAATTGTCAATAATATCAAGCATCAGAAGTGCCAGGAAAGTGCATTTAGTGATGCTAAAATCTGGAAACACTATAGTACCAATAATTTCCTCATGACCTTGAAATTATTGCTACTTTATACAGTTGAGCACAGAGAACCTTCAAATTTTAACACCTGACATGCAAACTGCTGCTTCAAAAACATATCACCTCTTTTACTTGACAGCATAGTGTCTTGGGGAAGTCAGTATTGTTTGCATTAAACTTTTATTAGCTCAAAACAATATAGTTATCATTTCCCTTTTTCTTGCCCCTATTGAATTCTCCCCCCCCCCCACCCCCTTCATAAGAGTTTGTAAGCAATATCTTTGACTATAAATACCCATTACAAGAGTGTGAGAGAGAGAATGAGTAAGAGAGGGAGTATGACTCAAATAGAATTGGCTCAGTAGTGTATTAAATATCTTTAGATTGTAGATGGTCAGCCATATATGTATCTCAGGGAGCATGGAACATCTCGGATGATTGGTTAACTGCAAAGTCACGTGTGAACTTGTGGTTACATCAACAGCCAATGAGCTTGAACATTAGATAAAATATGTTTTATTCACCAGCTGGAGAAAAAAATTACCTACTTCGAAGGGCAAATGGTCAGCTCAATTTTAGAGCTTTTTTCATGATACATGATAGTAAGTTGGTCAATTAGTTGGAACAAAATTCTTACAAACTCTAACTGTTCCACCTAATTATCTCACATATTCATCTTTGATTTGTGAGAATGGACTGGAAAATTATACTTAAATTCAATTGTTCAAAGTCACCTCAATAGCTTGAACCAACACTAGCGGTTTTACTAAAAATCAGTTGCAATGTATAAAGGACAGGTACAGCCAATTTTAACAATTCTTCTTTTACCAGCATATTTTGGTACATTTTCAAAGTTTATTCTTTCTGCTTGTTAAAGTGAGATTCCATTATAGAATTTGTTACAGCTATCAGTAAATTTCCTTTTGGCATATATATCTTTTAGCCAACCTTTGACAAATCACATTCTGTGACGACATTACAATTTCTCAGCTGAAAAAAACCACAAACATTATAAATTTTCAGTTGTCATGAAAGTAGTCTTCTTGACTAAATGCTTATTTGTGATAGAGAATAAGGCTTCAATTTCTTTTCTCAAAATGTTGATGGTAAATAACCAATTCAAACTACGACACCGTAACCATGGCTATATTTCTTTTCTAAAGGTTTGCCACCATTTGCTAACAAACGTTTGCCTAGAGCCAAGTCAAACGTCATCCATAAAACATACACCACTCATAACATATTTCTTTGTCTGATACACTTATGTAATATAGCTGCCTGAATCATGATTTGCAGTTTGTAAAACAATAACAAAACATTTTCTGGGATGATGGAGTAACCGTAGCGATGACAAAGTTATCTGCATTCCTCCACGCCTTACATTACAGAGTCGATACATGTCTTTAACATAAACCGGTAAACATGACTGATATTATTATGGTTTTCAATCATTTTTCTACCTATATGGTTTACACACAACTTCTACCTATTTTGTTTACACACAACTTCTACCTATATGGTTTACACACAACTTCTACCTATATTGTTTACACACAACTTCTACCTATATTGTACACACAACTTCTACTTATATGGTTTTCAATCATTTTTCTACCTATATGGTTTTCAATCAACTTCTGCATATGGTTTACACACAACTTCTACCTATTTTGTTTACACACTTCTACCTATATTGTTTACACACAACTTCTACCGATATGGTTATCAATAAATTTCTACCTATATATATATATATTTCTACTTGGTAATTGAAACGCACCTTAAGTTCTCTCAAAACTAAATTTATAATGATATTGACATCTATTTATGCAAAGTTTTTAACCTAATATAATTAATCCAAGGTCAATTTCATATAGTGAAAATAACAGCAAAACCGAAAAAACATTTGCTATCTGTGTGCAAAACACATCTGTTTGCTTCAGGTACACATTTAAACACTGTGGCAATGGCAATAATCGTGATCTCCAAAATATTTTTGCAGATATTTTGCTGGCATCATCCAAAGGTCTCAATTGGGCCTCTAATTTATGGGTTGCTCTATGTATAACTTTGATATATATTCTACCTGGCAACTTTATACCTTAAGTCTGACAATTTAAAAATTTTGAAAACTGTCAATCAAATCATGAGACTTTTATCGAATGAGCAAAAAACCGCCTAAAAGATCCACCTTACCAAGATTATAATTCAATAATGAAGATTGCATTACACTACCCAAATCAGGTCATAAACAGGTGGGGATATCCGAACCACACTGATGGCTTCATATGACTGACGATAGGCAAAACTCTGGTCAACAAAAGCGGATGTTATGCGGATGATTGGTCAGTAGCATTTAGAAAGATCAGTATAACCATCAATCACTAAAAAAGAGTCTAGAGTTATATTCCTAGGAATGTAAGTTACCATCAATATCGTAAACTCTCTATGGTTGAAGGCAGCCAAAGTTCTGAACAACAAAAGTCATAGCAAAGGTACTATATCGATCAGTTAAACAAATTGAGTCCAGTCAATATTTATAAATATTCATAATTACCAAGTTAAACTACTAGAAGTATTTTTATATTGCTCATTATGTGTGTCCAGTTGAATGAGTTTATTTTCTTATGAATACATCAGTGACTATGACTGTTCTTCTCTGTTGAGTCCAGTCACAGCTATGATGACTTTTGTGTAAAGAATGTAATTATTATTATTATCGACATGGTTAAACTAAATCCAAACAATCTCCTCATGGATATTATAGCATTCTCTCCTGCTTCATCTACTTCTCTTATAAGTGGATGCATCGCCATCTTTCTTATTAAGACCAGTTACTCTTCTGATACCTAGGTACGTGTGTACAAATTGTGAGACCGGCTACTCTTCCCATAGACGTGCCACTGTGAGTTCTGATAACTAGGTACGTATGTACAAAGTGACCGGTAACCTACTGCGTAAACAGCCATTTAGTGAGACCAGCTACTCTTCGTATGGACATGCCACTGTGAGTTATGATAACTAGGTACGTATGTACAAAATGACCGGTGCCCTACTGCGTAAACAGCCATTTTGTGAGACCGGCAACTCTTCCTATAGACATGCCACTGTGAGTTCTGATAGCTAGGTAGGTATGTACAAAATGACCAGTAACCTACTGCATAAACAGCTACTTAGTGAGACCGGCTACTGTTCCTATAGACATGCCACTGTGAGTTATGATAACTAGGTACGTACAGTATGTACAAAATGACCGGTAACCTACTGCGTAAACAGCTACTTAAGACCGGCTACTCTTCCTATAGACATGCCACTGTGAGTTCTGATACCTAGACCTACCTACATACAAAATGACCGGTAACCTAGCATTCTTACAAATGGACAATGGCGATATGTCTAATTGAATACAAATACCGTCCTCATCCATGCTCCCTCACATATCAAAGAGTCAAAATCCAGATTTTCTTCAAGATCAAACAAATTTTTAAGGTTAATACAATGAAGCCTGAATGCCAGTGAGGACAAAATGTTTGCCGCTACCTATATATAACAGGCCTAACAAACGTAACTCTTGCAACATTTAATCGAAAAGCACAAATGACATGAGATTATTCATCCAAAGGTACGGTTCTTATGCCATAAAGGAAACATTTATAAGTTGTCATGAGAAGCAAAAGTGTTCAAATAAGGATTTTCTTCACACTTCCAGATTAAACTTTAAAATCCAAGGATTTTCAAGACCCAGAAAGAGGTCTCCCCTTTTCCCCTGCTTTTTACCCACTTTTCCTGTTTTTTAGATCGCATTGTGGGACTTTGTCTCCTTTATGACTATATGGCCACAGTTCCTACACCCTTTCGAGTACAGTTACTATTGTTAGTTTGAAAAAAATAGCCCATTAAATTCCCTGTATTTCCTGATGCAAGCTTAATATTCTTACAAATGACAATTTACCTAGGCCATATTTTTAATCTGCCGAAGGACACTAATTGCTACAGACTTTTCAAGCTAAACGTCGAGCCATACGCATCTGTTCTACTGCAACTTCTGCCTAAGTCGAGTCTTGGAGCAATTTCTAGACAAGTCAAGGGACACTAATTGCTACAGACTTTTCAAGCTAAACGTCGAGCCATGTACACATCTGTTCTACTGCAACGTCTGCCTAAGTCGAGTCTTATAGCAATTTCTAAGACGAGTCGCCCGTTTAATATATCACAAACTATCGGCTTAAAGATATACAGTGGGTTGCATACAATCTCTCTATCTTTCTTCTCTTTCATTTTTTCATTTGTAAGAATCTATCTGATGCATGTAAAATGTTTTATTACCTTTGCATTCCATTTTGGCAGAAGGAAAAAGGAGTCTTCGGTCAGGAATGTGATGGGCTCCAAGCTGTTCACTACGTGAACGCTGAAGTCGAGCCTGCCTTCGATGTGAATGAATGGATCATTCTGATGTGCAAGCTCCAGGAAATCTAAGATGGTGCTGTGTCCGTTGTAAGAAACCTGAAGATGGCAAGAGAACAATGACGTACTATTAGCTGCTGGAATTCTACTAAACTCTATGAAAAACAATGTTGGTGATCACTTGTTCCTCCACCAAAAATTGTTGCACATAGATCAAACACTTAAAATACATTGTGAAATGAGCTTAATTGCCAGAACCTCATCAAAGAGTGACCAAGAATTGATTCAGCTAGAGTACAAATATAGGATATATATTCTACATTAATAGTTTGGAGTCTTGCTGGCGTTAAAAGCTCAAATAATTTCTTCCTAAAAAAAAAATCAATCATGGAGGAGCAAGGAATGTCTTAGTTCATGCAAAACATGTGCAATATTTAAGTAGATATATCTATATAAATATATATATATCAAGCTATCTATCTATATGTCTATATATATATATGTATATATATATATAAATATAGTTTATGGTTATTTATAAATTATAAATTTCCGATCCTATCCCCCTCCCCCACCCTCCCTCCTACCTGTGGTTAGGATTGACTTAATAGCAAAACTGGTTTATTTTTATTAAGTCGATTTATGTTCATTATGCCACATACTGTTGGCAAGAAATGCAGCAATATGGCTGAGAATGCTTTATATAAAGTTAAATCGATCCCTACTTCCTCTCTGGTCACAATTTTATGAAAAGAATGCATACATCAGATCTCCTAAAAGCATTTGTCCTTGACAAAAAAAAAAAAAATGAAATATACAATTTAGTTCAAAATTTAAGTGATACTATTATCTGTTTCAAATGAATTTATTTCAAATTACTTACAACTACATTATCCTCTTGATATTAATTATGACTGTATGCATATAGTCAAAACCTTTACTAATACTTATTACTGTAATTTGATAAACAATTTACTCTTCCTTAAGTACTTAATTTTTATCCAAGTAACATTCAAGAATTTCGACAACATATTCCTTTCATTTTCGTCTCCAATAATGATCGATAAAAAGCTCATAGAGTAAAAGGTATTTTGACACTCCCTAAACAGCCAAATGTCATATGTTTACAGAGAAGCTGCATATATATGTGCTATCATTGTATCATTTCAATCGTTTCGCTTACAAGACCTTATCACAACAGCTAGCATTTCAAACACAATTCATTTTCTCGATTCCTTCTGGTAAACTATGCGCTGGTCATATTTTGTTACAGCTTTCGACTAATTTAATTGGCTTTCACCCCAGAAGAGGCAAACCCAGGCAGTTGATATCCTAGAGTATCCTCGTCTTGCCTTGGCGACGCCGTCAATTTTCTCGAGCTGTTTCGGGGTAGTCGTTACACCGAGGTGCAAAACTATGGTATACCGCCAGCAATGATACTCAACTTTAATTCAATTTACACCCGCCACGTTTTCAAGAGTGATACAACGTCCCGTTGTGACGGGGAAAGGACGAGAGAGAGAAAAATAGAGAAGAAATCAAATTATGGCTGAATCCGCTACCCGTGGCTTCGGGACATCTGTGATGAATTGTACTAGTCAGATTTCAGATTTGATTTACTTAATCTGCCTTACGGAAGTTACATCCTCGCTTAATGTTCCCGATACAGCCAAATTTGAAATGATAAAGGCATTACATTTCACGGTCCGTAAAAAACTTTATTGTTGGCTCGCTGAGTAACCAATAAAATGCAGGTTTGACACCTCCTGGAGATCGTAACGTGACGCAAAAACACAACTGCTGACCTAGCATGACGGCGGTCATGCATGCAGCTAGTGTTTGTGGTAGTACTGTAGTCAACAAACAGGTTTTGTGCATGTCATTTACTAAAATTTGAATTTTCCTTTCGGCATTCTAATAGTATGTAATATGCGGTTACCAGTTTATACACATTATTCCAGTTGTGTTGGTCAGGGTCTTGTAAAACCATCTTAGGTTACCATTATATACATCTTGATCTTACCTCATTTATGCAACATACAATCGATGTGTCAATAATGATTACTTTCATTTCCAAAGTCTATTCAAAGTAAAGTAATACCCCAAGGGTTGTATTAAGTATACTGACTATTCTAAGAAGAAGTAGTTTTCTTGTTTGTTTTTTGAATATTACCCCTTGTGACTTTATACATGGACATTCCATAATATAGTGCCATGGTGTTTTCTCCATATTCCCATAAAAAGTGGATGAACCTGTAAACAATATACATTCTTGCAATTTAGGTTTTCCAACAAAGTCTGCAAAACGTATTATTTGGAAATGATATGAAATTTTCTATGCATTAAAACTCCAACACCTTTACTCTTTTATCCAACATGCACATTATATGTTGCAACAGCTAATTGGAAATCATCTTTTGTCTGGAAACACTGAAAAAAACAGTGTAGGTTTACTTTTGCAATATTATTTAAATCGTATACAATTAAAACTTTCTACAATATCAAATGTAGAATACTGTGCAGTCTACAACATGATAGGCTACAAAGTGTTGAAACTATCCACATCCTCCTAAATTAAACCACAGCAGCTTAATCATCAAACTTTTTGGAGGAATTTTTTAACCACTCGAAAACTTGAAGTGAGAAATAAATCAGGAAACTATAAGAGAGAAAATATCCCAAGTGGGAAGTAATGAAAAAGCAAGACTCCAGACTAATGGATTTTAATGACGGTAAAATCAATTTAGGGGCAGATAAATGACCACGGTCCCTTTCGTGGGGGCAATGGTAATGCTAAATTATGGCTTTCAATCAACTGATAAAGTCGATCTCTTCGTCACGGTACTACTGCACTGAACCGTTTTAGGTATTTTGACCTGGTGCATTCTATCGAGAATTTTTCTACACATTTGGAGTGCCATGTGCATTTATAATTTGGCTTTAATTTCTGAATGTAATTATCACATGCACACACATATATATATATTCACATTGTATAGGTTGACACTAAACATGTGTCATGTAGAATGAGTGAGAGGATAGACAAGAGCTAGGAACTTGTTTGTGATAGAATGAATGACCAATGAAAACATTAAGACGTATCAAATCAAGGCAATGTAACCCTCTATCATAACAGAGATATTGTTAAGACACTAAATTGATGTATAATCGTATCAGTTTCTTATTAATTAAGTGATAAAGCTTCATAAAGATCAGGGTATCATTTTTATCCAGTATTGCATCGCAAAATTAGATTCAAATGGTCACATATGCGATACTAGTAGTCATAGGCGTAGGAGGCGGGGGGGGGGGGGCGGGGGG
>JAIPMN010042503.1:0-11402 GCA_020650975.1 Apostichopus californicus
TTATATATTTTTTACTTGTTTTATTATTATTATTTTTTTAAATTTTCCACAGCTGTGGCGTATTCCTTCTTTTGTGGCGGAGCTGTATATCAACTACGACTGTGATGTCTACTGCTCAAATCTCTTTGAAGATCTCACCAAGCTTCTTTCGAAGGTAAAATATTTCTTGCTAGCAATATTCATTCCCGCTATCGAAAAGGTTAGCAATGCACATATCTGTTAAACGAAGAGACCTGCTCTTGACAGCAAGCTAACTTGTGGCACTTTTAAACGGCAATGAATCTCACTTTGTATGTGGAACTTAGACATTTCCCCTTTTTATAAATTCCTGAGGTTGTTTTGTTATTTGTATTTGCTTCTTTAGAATGCTTTTGAAGTGCTCAGGAATGTGTCTGTAACCCATCTTTATATAAATAAATACTTGAAATAAAAGTAATAACAACTTAACAGCTGGATTTGTATTTTTCCTTTTTTTTTCTTTTTTTTTTTGGTACAGAGTGTTTATGTTCATTCCTGTAGTATATTTTTATCTTGTTAACCTACTTATGATGATGAATTACTTTTCCAGTGCCTGAGTCATTTCAATTAACTGACAGATTGGTTTTACAAACATAGAATACTTCCCAAGGCTTTGTACAAGTCTCTATTTTCTATTCATGCTCTCTCAGCTAAAAAAGTTGGTATTGTAGTATTTCTTTCAACGAATGATTTTCTAATTTTTTGGGTCGGTCTGGCCAAATACGAATTTATAGGCAATCCAAGCCAATCGGGTGGGTCAATCTTTACCGGCCACATGTGCACAACCATGGGCATTATGATGTGAGTACAATGCCATGAGTATGACTATGATCGCAACCAGAGAGAGTAAGTAAGATGGCAAATTTTTAATGGTAGTCCAAATAAGTGTTCAAACGATTAACTGAATCGGAATCGGTCCGATTATTGCATAATCGGAACATAATCGGAATCGGTAAAAAATACGTGGAATACCAGTTATGTCATACCGATTATTCAAAAACATATGGAAGGTGAAAATATCATTATTCAAAAACATATGGAAGGTGAAAATATCAACTGATGTATTAGGTTTGTTCTTTTTACTACGAAATATTAAAATAAACACACCCTCTATACGTCTTTCACAATGTAATTTCATCAAATTAGGCTGCCATGGTCGCCTGATTTTGCTTCCCTCATGGTTAGTGACTTCATATTTCTCGGCACAGTAAGCATGGTAACAATACCAATTTCGTGAATTAACGAATGTGCTGGGCATGGTCGGAAATAAGCGGGGGCGACGGGCGATTCGCTCTCGCAAGTGCTAAAAAAAGCCCTCCTAAAGCACAATTGCGAGTGCAAAAAAGAAAAGAGAAATATAAGAAAATCGCCCTCGTTATATCAGGTGTCTGTGTAAAATTAATTGACATGCTTTTGCTTTAGCTAGGGTTTGCAGTTGCTTACAACCATTTCCGTATAAGCAGCATATTGAAAAGAGCCCCCTTAACCTTAAAAAAGGCCTCGTAAATACATTAAGGGGGACGTTTTTTACTCCTACCCTGGTGCTGGATATAGGGCCTATGTTGACTAGCTGAGTATAGGTTATGTTTAGGCATCAAATGCTCGTAGTGCAGTATTTGATGCACTAATTTGTAATTCAATGTTTCTTTTTCTCACAATTTGCAAAGGGCCATATTTCCCTGCCCATCACCTCCCTTTTCACGTCGACCCTCTTATCTCCATTTTTTTTTAACCTTTCGATGTTTGCCGCAATGCCCTCAAAAATAATTTAATTTCGGTAGAAATGCTGATATGCCTCTAATCCATAGCCGTAGCTTTAAGCCTAACACTAGGTTGTTACATTGTAAACAGGTCTCGGAATACGGGCTAAAATTTTGCTCAAATCACTTATGATCAAGTAAAGGCAAATTTTTCATGTGACAAAACAATATTGGAGTAGTTTCTAGTTGTTATTATTTCCTTACATCAATCTGGTAACATTCTACAGTAATTTTAAACAAGTTACGATGGTACAATTTGCATTTCAGTTTGATTGGCCTAAGCTTACATTTTCTAATTGAACTTGAATGGAGTTAAATAGGTAACAAATAATTATATTTAACTTCAAGTTCGTAATATTTCAATTTGTTCATAAACGGTATAATACTGAAAATAAGTACAAAATCATGTCGGAATATATATGTGATATATATATAGGCAATATGTGATTAAAATTTACACTTTGGTAAAGATTGAAGATGGATGGTTTGTCTGAGATACTTTTTGAGATGGATATTTTTAGTAACTATTCTTAGCCCATTTCAAGCCATTAACTGGTGACATACACGTCGAGGTGGTTAGGCCATTCGCTTAGCACAGTGCTTACTAGGTAGGATGTCATATTTTCGTATTTTGGAAATTTGTAAAAAAAAAAAAAAATTCTGAGAAACTCCAGAGGTAATTTGGTACATACAAAAGGATACCTAAGAGCCTTCTATTACAACGAAAGCAAAAGGAAACAGGAAAATCACAACAATAATTGTTTCTATCACATACTTTATTGCCGATTTTGTATAAACGGGATATTTTCTCTTTTTCAAATAATCGGAATCGGCCCGATTATGAAAAACATAATCGGTAATCGGTATTTTCTGTTAAAGCATAATCGTTTGAACACTAGTCCAAATGGTCCAAGATACCCCAATTTCTGTTCTGGCCATCGAGATAAGCTTTGGTGGTCGGCCAGCGGATGACTAGTTGTTGATGTATCAGATCCAGACTGTGTTGTAACTCAATACCACGAGTGGGGTAAAATGATTAATTGGAATCGCCCTCTCTCTCACTTTAGGGATGCTGAAATGAAACAGACAATAGTTGTAGGCCTATGATTGCTGGTGTTTCTATTCACTAAACCAGACACGCATCTCCTACCTTGTACCTATTGGTCATTCTCTGTTACTCTGCTGCACCTTTTCGGACAACCAAACATGCTGTTTGGACCACCAAAAGAAAGGAGGCAAGGCTTGGCTGTCTGAGGGACAACCACACCCAAAAAAATCCTTCCAAAATTTGCCCTATACAAGTACAAAGCCATGAGAATGAGTACCTATTAGCCCTTCATGATTTTGCCAAGTAAAAGCACATGATTTACAGATACATAGCAAGGGATTCAAGTACCACAAGTGGGATAAACTTAGAATACATTTCTCAGGTCCCCCCTCTCTACCAGGTCCTGCTTTGTGCAGGTCCCCCTCTCTGTCAGGTCCCCCTCTCTACCAGGTCCTGCTCTGTGCAGGTCCCCCTCTCTTCCAAGTCCTGCTCTGTGCAGGTCCCCCTCTCTGCCAGGTCCCCCTCTCTGCCAGGTCCTGCTCTGTGCAGGTCCCCCTCTCTGCCAGGTCCCCCTCTATGCCAGGTCCCCCTCTCTACCAGGTCCTGCTTTGTGCAGGTCCCCTCTCTGCCAGGTCCTGCTTTGTGCAGGTCCCCCTCTCTGCCAGGTCCTGCTTTGTGCAGGTCCCCCTCTCTGCCAGGTCCCCGTCTCTACCAGGTCCTGCTCTGTGCAGGTCCCACTCTCTGCCAGGTCCTGCTTTGTGCAGGTCCCCCTCTCTGCCAGGTCCCCGTCTCTACCAGGTCTTGCTCTGTGCAGGTCCCCCTCTCTGCCAGGTCCTGCTTTACCTCCCTCAGTGCACATCTCCTGTTTCTTTGACAGAATGCGTTTCCAGTCTCTGGGTCTCTCTTTACAACCCACCTTCTCTCCTTGGATGCTCTACTGGCTGTCGTAGACAGCATCGAAGACAACTGTCTGCACCGGACCATGAGCGGTTCTGTCAACGGTCAGAGAGGTCAGGATACGGTCACGTTCGTGTCCGAGACGGACTCCGGCATCAAGGTTCGAGTCACCAGCGAGGGTCACACGGACGAACGGACAAACGGAGATTCCAGCAATATCCAGTTTGCCGTACCACCTACCTCCGGTTATGGTATGGCTTCACAAGTCTCCAGTGTCGTGGGGGATCAACATGGCAATGGTTAGTTCCATCCCCCTCATTTCAAATGTATCTACCGTCAAAGGATTAAGCATTAATAATTTGATCATAAGAAAGTAACTCTCTTCCGTGATGACATCACAGTGATCCACTTCCTGTAGTAAGAAAGGACTTAGCTGGGTGAAAATAGATTACATTGAAACAACCATATTAGAATGAGATATTGAGGTGGGGCTCTCAACTAACAGTGAAGAATGTTTTAATCATCCATTGTCTGCCTCCTCCAGAACAGGATTCCCTTTAATATCAGCCGAGTAATTCAGCTTCAATAAATCCCGTTTTGTTTTACGTCATTCCAACAGATGAAAGGGTGACGATAGGCACGAGGACGAGACGAATAAGTAGATACGCTCCATCTCTGAATCTACCCACGGCAGAGGATATTATAGCCCTGAAGCAGAAGAAAAAGGTAAATGTTCCTCACTCATTCACTCACACTATCTGGATTTTTTTCTATTGTGTTGGTATTTTAGGATTATTTTTATTAGGTTATTATTTGTTTTCACTGTATTTATTTCCTTTTTATCTTTTTTTGTTGTTTTGTGAAGCGCTTTGATCCTTTTTGTGATTTAGCGCTTATATAAATGACATATTTATTATTTATTTATTAAATAATAATTCATTAAATTACCTGTTTTAAAGAAATTATTTCATTACAAAAGAAGTGTACTTCACAGTAATAAACGTGCATGTAAAATATTAACCAAACCCATAAGAGGATTTGCTCACATGGAGAAGCACTTCATCAGGACCATAATCTCCTTCAAAAGACCGGCTACTCTGGTCACAAAGCAACATCTGTGTCTTTGCTAGACTTGACCACATAGTTTTGTGTTTGCATTCCTTGGGGTTCCAACCGGTGATGTTAAGTCATGTTTTAGAAGATACAAAGAATATCGCTTTAACCTGATAGCTGGACCCGATATTTAGTCAGTTACATCGTTTTTTGGAAACTACTTTCTTTGTGACTCAAATTTGTTGCTCTGAAGTTATGACTAGGTCAGGGAGATTTGAACTTGTTAAAGTTTGCATGAAGTATGTTTTAGACAGCTTCCTTTAATGCCTAGATGTTCGTTTACACCTATGATGCTGTTACATACTAAAAGCCTGTAAAATATGTGCAGATCTTACATATGAATGCCTACCAAGTCTGCTGATTTCAACCAGGAGTTGTCCATTATTTTCTTATAAAAATGTTCATCTGTAGAGAATAAGAAAATCTTCAACAGTGTCTTAGTTTGATGAGTGGTTGTTTTATTCTGAGTAATAATAATTGTTGGATATTGGTAAAATACAGGTTTGTGTCATCTCCAAGATTTTATGATTATTATGTTTATTGTGGTTATTATGATAATTATGATTATTATTATTATTAATATTATTATTATTATTATTATTATTTTATGATTGTATTGCTATGCAAAAAATTGTATGAATTTTGCAGCGTGTGGTACTACCCATTTCTTTCAAAGGTCATGTCAACTGGGTCGGAGTTATTCAACCAGAAGGCATCCAAGGGCATCGCGTATCTGCAAGAGAAGGGCATCCTCCAAACACCCATGGACCCAGACGAAGTAGCCGTCTTCATCAGGGAGGGGCCTGGACTGGACAAGAAAGTTATAGGGGAATATCTGAGTGCAAAGAAAAATGCCAAAGTCTTGGAAGCATTCATGAGGTGAGGCTCAGCAATATTTCAAAAGTCGACAATTTTGCAAAACAGCTATGTGGAATTTTCAAAAAAATTAACCCTGTCTGAAACTAGATTGTCCTTTTTTTTAGAGTAAATGAATAACTGCAAACTGACTGGGAATTATAGACAGTGGCAATGAGCAAAAAAATTATGGTTAGAACAGGATTCAAACCAGTGACCTTAGGGTTACAAGCTCAGCGCTCTACCAACTGAGCTATTTCAGCCCTTTAGTCGGTGGCGATCCCTACATAGCCATTTCTTAGCCAGGGGCACCAGTCAGAAGCCACGGTATCTTGTGTACAGTGTAAAGCATGGATCACACCCCAGTTTCATTCGATAAAACCCAGAAAGCACCAGGAGATGGATTTCAAGAGAAATTTGGCCTTGTTGTATTAATTATATAAACCAAAACTTTGATCCTTGTTAGGTCTACTAAAAGGGAAAGAGTCAGTTTTTTTTTTTCCATAACAATTTTATTAAGCCATTTCTGCACTTTTTTACAGAACTTTCCAGTTAGAAGAGACCAGATTGGATGAGTCGTTGAGGATGTTTCTAGAGACTTTCAGACTTCCAGGAGAAGCACCTGTCATTCAACATGTACTGGAACATTTTGCTGAGTCATGGCATGTAAGGGCACATTATTTCCTCACTACTTTCAACTTCCAAGGTCTCTCTGTTCGCTAAGGTTTCAAATAATTTTCAGCCGTGCGTATAGAAACGATCCCAAACCAGGATAAATTTGCTTATATTTTGGTGCCAGCGTTCGTACTTTTTCAGTCGTTGGTTTAACCGCTCGACGTACATGTGTAAATTTATCCATTCAGTGACTGGCCATAATTTCTTCTTGTGATCAACAGCAAAACATCAATTAAAATGAAGTGGGCCACTGTGTATGTGACACTTTTAAATATATAACTATGAATATTCTATGATTGTCAGATATTTCCATCGAATTATCGCTCTTTTGCTCTTGATTTTCCATCGGAGAGATGTTCTCGCTGGTCGAGAATATATGCGAAGAAAATACTTTCCATTGTTTGTGGGAATGCATTTCCCCTCTGGATTTACCACAAAATTTAATGCCTGACAGTGATGATAAGGTTACATTTCTGGACAGCACCAACTGCGCACAGTGGACTAGTACTGTGTATGGCATTAATGCCAATAGCCTGCAACTCATCTGATATCACTCTATTAAGTTTGCCAACTCAAGCATTTGAGCTTGTTTCCCTGCAGATGTTGTAATTATCTTTAAAAAAAAGAAAATCACACCTAACCAAGTAGTTTTATGGCTAGGTCAGGGTGGACATGTCAGGGACAATTCACATCACCGATTTGGAGCTGTGATGATGGCTGTGGTGCAATCGATCTCAATGAATCGTTAAACTAAATAATTAATAATAAATCAAATTTCAACGATCTCCACACAGACTTGCAACCATCATCCGTTCGCCGATAGCGACGCCGCATTTACTTTAGCGTATGCAGTAATCATGCTGAACGTGGATCAGCACAACCACAACGCCAAGAAGCAGAACATTCCCATGAACCTATCGGTAAGTGGTCATCATCGCACTCGCAGTGATATCTGTCGACTGTGTATAAACGTGAAAGGTTGTCATCGTTACAACCAAAATATGCTAGAAGGTCCAAAAAACGGTCACTCGTATTCAAAACTACTTCAACAAGGATGTATATTTTTTTGGCTGCCAGATTCAGAGAGGCACTGTGCCCCTCGAGGGTTGAGACAGTCACTCGCCCTTAATTTAGCACTTCCCAAGATGTGTGAATAATTTTGGAAGATGTAATCTCTGGTAAAATATTCTTAGAACCTTCGAGCAACTTTTAGCACGGTAAAAATTGGGAGGAAGGGGGGTTGGGGGGTGGGTTACTGCTGACCTTTAAGCTTCAGTTTGAGATCCAGAATCAACGATAAATGCTCAAACCTTTGACTGGTTTGAAGGGTCTATAGCAGAATGGTTGTAAACAGCTGTTGTCATTGATGTTGGTAGGGATTTGAGATGGTGCAATTAGCAAACCTACATGGGGAGGGGTAGGGGGGGTGTGGGTTTTTCAGGGTTATTGTCCCTCACCCACATTGTCGGTCAAGAATAAATCGTTCAGTCATGGAAGAATCAAACCCACTCCGCCGGGCCCAAGACACCCTTCCATAAACGGTTATACCCCAACATAAATCAGTCAAGACTTTTCAAACTTAGTCTCCCACTCCCTCCTCTCCCTCCCCCCCCCCCCCCCCAGCCCCTCCCACAACCCTCACACACAACTATTCACTGATAGTGTCACAATTTCCAAGAATAGACAACTAGCACATGCTTTGGTGAAGATTTAAGCCTTCTGGTTTGTAGAACTGAAGGATTAGACCACCCCTCTGGGCCCAGGACGGCTGACCCCCGTCCCTTCCTAAAGGTTGTGCTCCTACATAAATCATTCAGGGGAATTTCCAGCTTTTGTCTCCCATCCCCCTCCACTCTCCCCCAAAACTTTGAAATTACTGTGCACGTGACTGAAAACTGGCAGATCACACATTTTACCAATCTGAGGGAAAAAATACTTCACACTACTAGTCGCCTGTCTCATAACATTGTTGCTAAATATAGATATTAAGTTTATTTCAAGGTTTTTTTTTTAATTCTTTGCCAGATAAAACCTTTCATCATTCAATGAAATTGGTCACAGTGGGTGGTCTGAGTTTACTTTTACTAGCGAGGTCTAAAATCTATGCTGGTGGTTAATTCTTGCAAGGCCAAAAGGTCACAGAAATGGAAAACAAAGGGTTTTTATTTCACTAGAGGATAGTATTTCAAAATAGCCCTGGAACCTTTATTACACAATAGTGTCAGTTGTATGTATAGAAAATGCATGAAGTATTCCATCATGCATATTATATGAATAACACTGGTCAAGCTCTTTACAGAAATGAGAAAAATATTTCATACATTGGCAAAATATGGAGATATATATTTCCATAAAAAAAAACATGTAGAAACAGGATGAGTGGTGAAGGGAAGAGAATCAGTTAGGGAAAATAAAACTGTAAGAAAATGTCAGATTTTTTTTATTGCATATACAACGAGGTACATTACATGGACCCTACCTAGCTGTTCCCTATTATAAACTGTAGGAAAAAATAATCTTGTTAAATGTGTTGTATCAAAGTTTCTGGCAAAATAAAAGGTGTCCGTGTACTGCTTTTACATTTCTTTTGGAAAATTTTTTTTTTTCGTAGGAATTCAGAAAGAATCTGAAGAAGGTCAATGGAGGGACTGATTTTAGCCAGGAAATGTTGGAAGAAATTTATAATGCAATCAAGTGAGTATGATCCGCATGGAACAGGGAATCATTCACCGTTTGGCTTTTACGTAGCAATTTTGGTTAATACACAAAATACGAAGACAAACAATCTTGGTTCTGTGTACAGAAAGTACATTGCAACTCTACGTCATTGTAGCAATTTTAACTATTTTGGAAAAAAAACCCCATTTTACCATGCTCAACATATTTCATGACTCAGGGAGAGGGAAATTGATCCGGTATCGCAAAATGCTATGCAAATTGCTGAACAAGTGCAAAGATGTATAGCACTTTTTGTACACAGGGAAACATAGTATTTTTATAGAAAACGTCCAGAGCCTTCAAAACTATGCAAAACTCTGTGCAAAACTATGCAAAATACAAATACAAAATATTCCCTGTCTGATTGCAAAAACTCTGGGCTTCACCAGACTTTCTATGCGGTCATTCCACTTCTAGACATGCTGTCGTAATGCTGTATTTCTCAACAACCTACTCAAACGGGTTGTCGTGAATGAAATATATGGTTTTGCTCATATCTTTATATGAGATGAAAATGTAAACTTGAGTATGTACATTGAGGCAAGCACAATATCATATAATATCATCAGAGATACGCTTAAGCCTAGCCTCAATTCGTGTATAGGCATCTATAATCTATTGTATATAGGCAGAAGTTGTGATTGTCACCGAGTAGAGCTCATGCCAATGCTTCTGTTTTGTCTTTGGTGTTTGTTCCATCTATCTTTAGTATGCTCTTGCATTTTCCCATATAAATGGGCAAACATTCCATATATTCCTACGTAGTGATATTTCAAAATAGCCTACGTGGACATGACGGGTGCTCTAGTAACGTTCAGGTTAGGCTCTGTCTCTCTGGTCCCACTTGGTCCAAGGACCAATCTAAACATTCGTTCCTTGGCTTGGGTTTAGGAAACAAAACCTTTTTTATCAGTTTAAGCCAGGTGTGCTGAAAAGGAAAGCCTCATTCCCTCTGTATAAGACATTTGCGATGCCAGGTCTGTGACTTTATCATCCAGTTTTCTGTTTATGAGTAGATTCATGCATGTATACATTTTTTGAGATATTTCTCATGAAATCTCCTGGCTGTCACTTTCTGAGTTCTGTCAAGTAAAGAGGATATGGTGTTGAAGGTGGGGGAAGGGGAGAGGGAGGGAGGAAGGAAGGTAGGTGGTGCACCCTGGGTACACAGCATAAAATGTTCTGTGTCTTTTCACTGGTGCCCTCACAGAACTCATTATATAGCAGCTGACTCATTTTATCTTTCAAGGATTGTCTTAAACCGACTGTCGGGCAGCTCTGGTTTTTGTTACCGTAACAGCTACAGGCTGCTGTTGTTTTGCTCGATCAAATTAAAAATCTGCGTCTGCTTTGGAGTGGTAAAGTTTTTCAAATGATAGGTAGGTTGATGGAGGTTGATAGCCTGAACTGTTGGTATGAATCTGGTTAATTATACTACCACTTCTTCCATGATGGCTGTGGTGCAAATTGATGTCAATGAGTTGTTGAACTTTAAATAGTCAAATTTTCAAGGATCTCCACGCAGACTTGCAACCATCAAATGAATTGGTAAACTATAAATAGTCAATTTTTCAATGATCGTCACACAATTCCAGAGTTAACAATGGATATAGCTTAAATTTGTTGTTCATAGTCATGAACTCGTTCTCATGTTGGTCCATGGAGGTAGTTTGAGGATCGTCTGACGCACACCTCTGAATCATGCTAAACAACTTCCTTCTTTCCTTCCTGTCGCCCTCAACATTATTATCTCAATACATTACATGTATAGAGATATTGTAACAGTAAGTGGGACTCTCTCTTCTCTTAAAAAATTTTCAGCGTCTTCATACAAAGTTCTTTTTCTCTGGAATTTCCAGAGCAAGAATATATCATATAGACCAACAAAAGTTACTATTTTTTATTCCAGAATTGTATCTCATTCTATGACTTTTTCACCGATTTATGTCCAAATCGGGCCAAATCGGCCTGAAACACAGTTTTGCAGACCTTTTTTTGCACACGCTCCAAAACTTGTTTGTAGGGAACTTTTGCACACGTTTCCCTGCTCATTTGTTATTTATTATTCGATGTCTATGGTTTATTATGGGCACGTGACATATTACTTCTCAGCGATTGGTTTGTTATCTGCGGTTTTACGTATTATGAAAGAGAATAGAATAGAATTGTCTTTCAACAGTGGTATCGTCTAAGTAAGGGTCCTATGTAATATATATTTTATTAACATTTTAAACTTTCATTTGTTGTTTACAGGTAGGTATGAATAAGAATTTTACTAGCTGTATATGACATTTTATGGCTTTTATTTGCTTTATTTG
>JAIPMN010042510.1:0-10496 GCA_020650975.1 Apostichopus californicus
CAATCATAATCCTTAATTCTTAAAAGTAAAAAAAGCATGAACCATTCAAAATGCTTTCATCTTTGCTCGATTTTACTTGTCAAGATGACACAATCACATCAATATCCTTAAATCTACCACTTAAGACCAACCCCTTTTGTACTGCATGGGGGGGTGGTTGAGATGTTAAATCATTTAAGGGGTATTAGGGGAGGGCATTCCCATTCCCCTTTGAACAATTTTGATCAAATGGAAGGTTCTTATAGATGCTAACTGGTGCTATATTTTGCCCTTATAGAAACAATGGGGAAAATATTTTAACGGTTAGGTACCCAGATGGGTTTATATGTATAGGTACTGTACACTAGGAATTTTCGTAATGCTTGCCAGAAGGAAAATCCCCCCCCCCCTTCCCCCCTTACCAGACATGACTGCTGTTAGAGACTAATCTGAGTAGGTATGAATCAGTTTGGATTGCATAGCTCATAAGGTAAAGTACAGTTATGATAAGTTACAATATGTTTGTGTGCAATATTTTTGTTTAGTTCAGTAATTTGTATTAATTTCATGACTTTTAAGTCAACTATAAGAAGACTGAGGTAGTTACGTGCTGACTATAAAAGAATTTGAAATGAGTAGTGTTCTGGAGAATAAAACCTTGTGTGAGAAAACGGATCACTATCTGGCATGTTTGTCTGTTTCATGAAGTAGAAGATGAGGGCAGTATCTACTGCTTATTTTCCAGAGAGGGAGAAATCTTTGAGGAGAGGGATGGGGGTGGTAAGGGCAGATGAGGGGGTGGGGGACTTGCTGTTTATTGGGCAGGATAGTAAGGATGTATTTACTAGCTGTCTACATTCACCAGGTTGCCATAAAAGGAATTAATTTAATGCTTCACATTTGCACCATTTAAAAGAAAGTTTTCCTCATTCAACCCACTGAACAACTGAATTTTGTAATTTTTAATATTTCGTATCACGTTTTGTATGGTATTGTAAGATGGAAGTATTACCATAAATCGGGTCACACAGGTAATCTGATTCAAGTTTGAAACCACCATTGATTCTATTCAAACTGTACCTCGCAAAACTAAATGAATTTAACATCCAGAATAGAATATTCGATATGAACATAGTTTTGTAATACTCAGTCTGTTTTTCTTTCTATTTTTCTTTCTTTTTTCTATCTGATGTAATTATCTCTTACGTAACATACAGAGGTCGGTGATCCCTCTCCCTGTATGTTACGACGAGATAATCTTAAAGCAGCATTTTGCGTCCTTTTCTATGATTTTGTTCAACCTCACTGATTCCACTATGCCATAACGACATACATAACTAGCTTATCTATTTATATTTTACTTCAAATGGTGGCATGAAAGTCGAAAAATTTGCAACTTTCAACTTTGTTGTTCTCCAAGATATTTTCCGTTGGGAACCCAATAAACCTCGCCCATAATATGAATATTTAAACACTACGAACGTCATTGTCAGATACGTAATATAACACCACGCTTGATTTGTGTACAGTCTATATGGCAGTTGTACCAGGGAGTTGCATAACAACTCCCTGGTTGTACCAATGCAGTCTTGAATCTATTTTTAGCAACGGCTCATAACTAAACCTGCATCTCTGATTGGTTGAATTCAAACTAGTGGGTTTGGGGAACTGAATGCGATTAATTTTGTATGTGGAATACTCGCCAATTAACGTTTTGGCAGGGAAAAACTTGGCTAATATCTTAGTTTGCTGTTTTGTGATTTGATGTATGTAAAAAACTCGATGGACATGTCAAAAAAGTAGAAAACGGCGACCAAACGCAAAATGCTCATGAATAAACATACCATTCACTGATTGGTGGAATTCAAACTAGTGGATTTGGAGATATGAAAACTTTGTCGAGGACACTCTTACTCGTTATTGACATAAATCGTTATTTACTCGCTAATTAACGCTCTTGGCAGGGTGAAACTTGGATGGTATCTTAGTTTGCTGTTTTATGATTGATACATGTAAAAAAAAACAAGCACATGTTAAAAAGGTGGAAAAAGCGACCCAACGCAAAATGCTGCTTTAACACAAGGACAAATGACGAGGCTTTCCCCCTTCACACCAAAGATTTTGGTCACGTGCGTAGTTGAATTATCAGTAAAGTTAAATATAAATGACGTCAATGTTTAATACAGTGACGACGTAAGTATCAAACTTGGGCGCAAAAAAATAAATATCGGTCAGAAGTATATTACAAAGTGTTTGTTTGATATTTTCATTGTTCAAAGTAAAAATTGATAACACAATTGTTTCAATGACGGTACAATCACTTTGAAACATATTTTGTTTACAATACAAAGTTTGTATGGGGTATGGATTTCGATTTCGTGCAATTCTAATCAGTAGGTCTACAATGCTTAGCAGGATTTAAAGTTCGTTCTTAATAAACAATAATTATCAAATAAATATACTCTCCTAAATAATATCCTTATAATGATCGACATTAAAATAATGTATTACTTTATGGCGGCAATATTACATATTTAAATAATACCTTCAATAGTTAAATTACTTGTGTTGCTTAGTGTTCTACGATATTTGATATTTCTGGTAAGTTCCGAGATACACATATTTGGTAAAATCTCATTAATTTCGATTGCAGGCCTGATCAGGAGACAAACCGAGTTGATAATGATAATAGCCTATTGTCATATGATAATTTCAGGGATTATATTTAATATCGCAGATTTGAATTGATGCTATTAAGCTTCCTTTTTAAGGTTATCTAGTTAGCTCGCACACTGTTTTATACACAAAGTAAATATTCAAATACGATTTTAGCTATCTAATTATCCTTTTTTAGCTCTTTGTTTAACACGCATATATAATATTTCCTCTCAATACGAACTGAATGACCGTGCTATTTGTTTTCTGCTAAACATTAAAACACATTGATAAAATGCAACTGTGAAACGCATGATGCCAACACTCCAGTAGTGTCCGTTTATGCAATGCGGTTAATAACGTAATTGAAAAATCTGGAGCTAAACAATGGGAATCATAAAACATAAAGAATGTTTACTTAAATATACGTTCACTACCTTCTACCTTTAGTTAAATCGAGGGCTACGCAATAATGCTACCTAGTCAGATTCCTACCAACGAGAAGTGCTACTTAAATTCAAGAAAACTGAACATAACAAGACTCATTCCTTCTTTCAAACTGTATGTATGACTTCGTGTTGTCTATAAACATAGGCCTAGGAGCCCAATATGATTGGGGTGGGGGAGGGGCTGTGACGACTTGCCCGAAAAATATGACCAACATTGTTCGCTCGCTCCGCGCGCGTTCAACATGTTAATGTACATATCATATAGGCCTGCATCGGTTATTACATCGCATGCCATTACATACAATCTTTTGCCGTGTTATTACGAAATGGCGAATTAGTTGGCCAAGCTTAGAACTTTAGTTTAATTATCAAGGAGATTTTTTAAACTATTGATTTCCTTTAGTTACATCATTGCAATTTATTTTTCTTTCAGTAGATGCCCGACAAATTCTCAGCATATTGCCCGAATTTTCACAAAAATATTTGGTTGGGGGCTACAACCCCCCTCCCCTAGTCCCCCGCCTCCTACGCATATACACCCTCCTTTATTCAAGTTTCCTTCGACTGGTTAACATTACAGCATGTGGGGATACATTGAACAACCAATGAAAGCAAGTTTGCTCATTTAAAGTAAATCTTACAAAGAATAACCACAAAATAAGACCGCAACGTATGCAATACACGGCGTATGACCAATAACAATATGTTGTGTGAAGGATTTCCACAATGGATGATTCGTAGTCACTGCTGTACACCTACTGACCTACTTAATGTCTGTTTCCATGGTTACTTTGACACGTTCACTGGCAACATTTGAGGGGTACAATGGGCATGTGGCTCGTTTACCTATTTCTATTCATTGCTTAAACTGGCCTGTGTCATCTATTATTATGCTAATGAGGTATTTTCGGGAGTTCCAGGTGCGGCATTCTTACTATTGACTTGCTGCATAGAAGAAAAAACATTGTTTGAATCAATCGTATGTATAACGTAAGCTCTGAATGTATTTGTACAGACAACTTTGGTAGAAAGAGATTAGGCATACTGTGTGTACGGTGATGATGTTATCGGGTAAAAACACGTTATGAATTTGATGGGCTCACTAAAAACGAGTTTGTACGAAGGGGATGTCGAAGGTGGGGAGGGGAATGGCGGAGGGAGGGGTGGTGAAGGGAGGGGTGGTGGCGGGTAAAGATTAGGTGTCTGAAAGGGGAGTGGAGCAGAGGGGGCTAGACTAAACTTACTGCAGAGCAGACTGGGATTGGGGTAAAGTATTAGTCTAGATAGGGAATAAATATTCTGTGTTAATTTTGTTTATAGTCAGACCAAACAAAACTCCCAAAGTGTATTATTCCCAGTGATATTTTTCTCCCGGATTACACTTATTCCTGGAATGTCACTATTAATTTTTTGTTCGAGTGTCAGGTGAGGCGGTGGGTAGCGGGATGAGGCGGGAGGGGGTTAAGGCGGTGAGGGGGATGAGGCGGGGAGGGGAGATTTAAATATCTATTGTTAGTAAACATGAATTATAAAAGGGAAACTGCAGATAATCAAGATATTGATGGTACGTTGAAGGGTGTAAGTATGGTAAAAATGGATTGGTAAATGGGAGGTGTCGGGAATGTATTGAGTAAACCGGTGTTCGAGTGACATATGAGTGAATTGGGCAGCGGGGGGGGGGGGGTGGGGGGTGGGGGTGTCAACAATAGTAAAATGTTAAGGACAATGCAGGGATTTCATAATCGATACAAGTATGAAGTAACATAAAGTACGGTTATCAACATTTAAACAACGGGAATGTTTTAATGAATATTGTTTATGAATTTATGAGTTTAAAAAGGATGAAGCTCAATATGTCTCAGCTTTGTTTTATTTATTCTTTAAAATAATGAGTTAAATAAATCTTAATTAACTGATTTGGCATGACATTGTTTTTTTTAGAATACGTTGATGTATTTCTGAGTGGATCACACTTTTATCGCTGGAATTTATAAGATGCAGATTTGCCTTAAATGATTTTTATTGTAATAAAAAAAATACAATTGAACTTTAAAAGTAACTTTGTTACAATTACTTTTATTTATTTGTTTATTTTTTAACTTATTTTCAGTAACTAATTTTGAAACTGCTACAACTGAAACTGTTGTATCGGTTGCTTGTTTGGTATGAATTTCAGTTTTGCTAGAGTATTATAATTTGATTATGATTTCTTGTTTTTTTTGTTGCTACTTTACATTGCCATTATTTATCTCATTTTATATTAATAATGTGAACAAAATCTAAAATAACATGGTCATAACTGAAAACATTTTTTGGGGGGAAGTTTCACCTTCAAAAATAACATTAAGTACTTATAAAACTCTAAAAATGTATTTTATAATATTCATTATACTCACTAGAATTATTAAAATCTACCTACTTTGTGTATATAACTCTTGTTTGATCCTTATAAACATTCCTGTCATTCTAAAACCTATTTCTTAGTTAAAATTTAACAATAAACTAAACAAAGAACGTTTTCAATAACCCCCACCTACCCATCCAACCCTCTCTTACCAACACCCTCTTAAACTATTCCCTATTAATCCTTTATATTTTGTTTTATTTATGATACCATCCGACATAATTCCTCTCACGATGACCTAATTATTAAAACAAATCCAACTTAACTAATTAAATCCAATCTTTGGCATTAAAAAACAGCAGACTTTACATTCTCTATTGTTAGTTTAATATTGATAACTTACTTATTTAATTAATTCCCTGTTTAACTGTTATTATGATGCTAACATCTGCACCGGAATACTTACTTCAGCTCATTCAAGCTTGTACACTGTGAGGAGTAAGACAAGATGGCCGCCAACTCTTCATTAGTTAGTCTTCTGTTGCTGTCTTGGATCCACAGCTCCTGGAGAGAACTCAGGATAGAGAGAGAGAGACCAGACTGAAGGATAAGGTTCAGACCAGACTCATCAACTCTAGGAGAGCAGAACTGTAGCCACACACGGGAGATAGGAATCTAGAATGAAAGAATAAAGTTACTGATAATAGAGTAGATAGAGATAAATAGATTGGATTTGGTTAGAATTAGAATAATTATTATCATAATATAAATAATACAAATAACGAAATAAAAAGAAAGGAAAGTGAAGCGAAAAAGAAGGACCTTTAGGTCGTGTTTATTTAAAAATAGGAATACATTAATAGAACGGAAATAAGGGATTGATTTTAAGGGGAGTAAAATACAAACAGAAATAAAAGGATTAGATTAGAGGAAAATAAATCGGTCATATAGGATTAAAGGATTAGTTTTATTGATTTAGGTCGTGTTTATTTAAAATGGGAATAAATTAATAGAACGGAAATGAGGGATTGATTTTAAGGGGAGTAAAATACAAACAGAAATAAATGGATTAGAGGAATATAAATCGGTTATGTAGGATTTAAAGTATTAGTTTGATTGATTTAGGTCGTGTTTATTTAAAAATAGGAATAAATTAATAGAACGGAAATAAGGGATTGCTTTTAAGGGGAGTCAAGTACAAACAGAAATAAATGGTTTAGATTAGAGGATAATAAGTCTGTTATGTAGGATTTAAAGGATGTTTTTTATTGTTTTACGATTAAATAATCAATTAAAGGTTTCATAGCTAGTAAGGTTTATTAAAATAAGAATGTAATGATGGAAATAAATAGAGTGGAGCAATTTAATTAATTAATTAAAAGGAAACAAATCTCAAAGAGAGGATGAGGTTACAAAGAGAGAGTAATCAAGAATTAAGATTATTCTATCATCTGAAGTAAACTACTGATCACATGTATTTAATTGTGTTTTAATTTATAACTTTCAGAAGGAATAAGTTATTTAAAACTTAAAAAATGTTCACTTATGTAATAAGAATTATGAAAGGAAACCTCTGCTGCAGCTAATGCAAACTTTCTTTGTTTATAAAGTTTTAAGGAATTTTTGGAAAAATGATATTTAAATAAATAAGTTTTTTTTCTGATAAGTTAAATGCAATTGTAACATGTAGATCAAATTCATGCTCAAAGCAAGAAAGGTTGTTGAGGCTTAAACTAGTATTTTAATTGACACATTATTTAATTATTGCTCCAAAAACATACAATTCAGCGTTAATTTTAAATATTTCAAGTTATTACGATTTGTTTAAAGGATGATGTATACCTGTGTTTATTTTTCAAACCACTAAAGGCTAATTAATTTTATCTAACTATACATCACTTGGAATTTACCGATATTCTCCTAAATAATCAATTTGATCCCTAAGTTACAGGTTTGAGTGTAACTAAACATCTAGTGGATTTCATCAACATTTAACATGTTTCTTTCATTGTGTTTATAGATATTCTTAAAGTAAATAATGCTTATGATCTCAACTTTCTAAAACTTATCGTTTTTCTTATTTGCAATTAAATAACACCAAGCGCTTTTTTTTTTTTTTCAACGTTTTATTCTTGATGATGTAGACATATATCTGGTGGCGTGGAAATGACGTACGATTTTTAAAATTAATTAGAAAATGTGAAGAGAAAACGAGGTGTAACTGTACGACGTTCGATTTACTGCTATAAAGACATGATCGAGAATTTACTTGATAATAAATTGTTCTATCATTTTTTAGATATCATTTCACTTAAATTAGAATATTGTTGTCCAAAGGTTCTATATTTAATAAATCTATAGTTCATATTTAGTTTCAGGTAAACATATATTTCAGACAAAAAACTGGCTGTAACTTCAGAATATGCATAATTTAGGTCCATACAAGAATTACTCATTTTGTATTTCTTATATTGACTTGTATAAAGGCCTAGACGGATGATTTAGCCTATGTGAGAACAATTTGGACCATTTTTCGTGATTTAAGATTTCTGAAGGAAAACAAGGTTTCTACTGTTTGTCCATAAATAGCTAGAATGAAGTAATTGTTCCCGAAATAAAATTTATTTTACATCTGCCAGTCGAGAATGTTAATGACTCTTCGCTTAAGTTATAATCTTTAAAGCAAACTCAGTGATCCGACTGTATTTTGTTGTATCTTGTCAACTCCAAGTACGCTTTAACTTGGGCATTAGTGATACTCAGTCCACAACTAGGTTATTTTTTCTTATTTTTTTATGATTTAGATTTTCCAAGAATGTCCTCTTTCTGAAAGTACTATGGTGATGTTTGACTAAATGTCTAAGACTTCTAAGCTAACCGTAGCCTATGTTAGTCTTGGCTATCGCTAATTATAGCCTAGGCAATGCAAACATTCTAGCCTAGGCCTCTATACCATACCGTCAAATTATCCCACTGATTAGCTATTAGCAGAAGTTTCTTCTCCACAAATTAATCCAATCTTAAATCAAGTCAGCACGTCGACTATAACAAACAACTGAATGAAACAAGCAACATATATAACGTCCACCAGGATAACACTAAACCATTCATTGTTAGTGGTAGGTGTTCCATAACAACTCTCTGGATGTACACATGTATTCAATAGCATGAGTCACCGATATTCATATCCAGCTGTTTCTTACATCGGTCTAGACATTTTGGCGCCAATAAACGCAATAATGAAATCAGTGTCGTTCACGGGACGCAACGTTGTGTATGCACGGTGAAAACAGACAGTTTAAAAGCTGATGTCAATTGGGTATATGGTAAGGAATAATTCGCGGCGCTCATGAAGTTTTTTTAACCAGATTTTTTTATGACTAATTTGCGGTGTAAAGCCTGGTTTCTTATGAACTATTTTTCTAAATTTCATTTTGACGCCAATTAAGAAATCGATTATTTTGCTATCTCTGCGAGACTAAAACTAAAAAAGTACTTACAACACATGCGGCGTAGAATATTAGAAAATTTCAGTTAAATTACTAGTTTTCAGCAAAGAATAAGAACAATAAGAACAATAGGAATACTAGGCATAAGAATAATAAGATAAATAAAAGAATCAAAACAATTCTCTATTTTAGCCTAAAGCAGCTGATACGGTGTTGATAGCTGTATCTCTTACTCAAATGTGCACTGTTGAACTGAACTTAGTTTATTTTAATTTGTCGTAATACATTGATTTATGATTAAATGTTTTCACAATTAAGCGAAATATATAGTCTGACACTTCTCGAAATAAAAATCAATATTAAAAGCCGTATCATCTTACTATTTGGTACTACCATAAAGAAAAACTTAATTTAACAATAAAATAAAGTATTAGGCTACATGACTAAGACTATAGACCGTACACATCATTGTGTAGTCACAAATCTCTAAGTTAGATTACGGTGTATGCTGTAAAGTGTAATACACATGACTTGGTCAGAAATTGTCACCAGAGAAGTAAATGACATTCTAACTGGATGGGCAACTGTCCCACCACCCAGGAAATTAGTTTGCCCACCCAGTAATTAGAAGCATGCATGATTATTATTGTAGTGCGCGTGCGCGCTAAAGTATTGTCATAACTGGTCAAGTGAACGATACCTACATGACTGGACGTTGAAACTTAAAGTCTAGCTGCGTAGCCAGCTTATTCTGAGCCTGTCACGGCGCTCTCAAGCGCCCTCACTTTGTAGATACCTATACATGACTTTACTCCATGGTGTGTTGTCCGCCAAATAATAACACCGTAACCAACCCAAAAGTTCTTGCTCATACTGCAAGCACTCAACGCCCATTGCAATACTGCGTATTTGCAGGCAAATTCAGTTCTAGTTCCTCCTATGCATGTGGCAACTGTGGCAAAGGTATCAGGGGCGTCGATCCTAAGCGATAGATGGATTTGTGTCCCCTCTCCAACGGCTACAGTCGGGGAAAAAGTATGATCCGCCCCCTGCATGCCCAGTAATTGTAGTAGATACATAGGACAAAAGAACCAATCACCAAAAATGTGATCATATTCATAAAATCATTGTTAACTGCAGCGACACGATTAATACACCTGCCAAAACACGTTTGTAACTAAAACTACTCCATTGGAGGCTGGATCATTCATCTGGATCTTAGCATCATCAAACAGAGAGCCACTCAATCAAACGATGTTTTTTTTTTAAATAGGCCTACTTCATAGGTGCAAGTTTCCACATCTGAAGTCGTAATTTTGCCGCAAAGTAAAACGAATTAAAGAGTTTGTATACGTCAAGTCCTCTCATAAACATCCCATTTACTTCATAATACCATTATAATCAAGAAAAGTGTATCATTTCATAAAATAGTTCAACTATGTTCAGATGTAAAGGCAGGAGTTTTTGTATATATGATGGCAATTTCAAGATAATGTTGAAGAAGATAATAATACAGCTTTTGGATAAAAAGGTCGAAATTCACAGAAATAACGGGAACTTTGGGAATTAAAGCGAACTTTTGAGATAGAGTAATCAACATTTTGAGATGCATAGGTTGAA
>JAIPMN010042515.1:5695-17595 GCA_020650975.1 Apostichopus californicus
CACAAAACTAATGTTATATTGTCAAATGACTAGAAAAAACTGGTCGATAGAGACATCGTTGTGACTAATTTTTTTTAGTCATATTGACTAACTATTGTTTACAGTGTAGCATCAATAGATTTATAGTGTAACCTATGGATGTTATAGCTTTTTCTGCTAGCACTTTAAAAGCGAAGACAAGTTCAGCTGTGCAACGTCCTGAAGTGTAGGCAGTTTGGGTAATGGGGAGCATATGCTCATCAATTGACGGACGAATCCTCCTGGCCACACAAACCGCAAGAATTTTCCTCAGTGTTGATAATAAAATGACTGGTCTTAAGTTTTCTGGTGGACCTTTAGTCTTTCCCGGTTTTTGGATAGGAGTTAGGATTCCTTGTTTAATTTCAATTGGGAAATCTCCTGATTCGGCTATACTATTTAAGATATTTGCTATGTGTTTGTGTTTGCATGGGGCATATTTGAGATGTTCGGCTGTGACCTTGTCACAACCTGGGGTTTTATTATTTTTTAAGGATGAGACTGCTTGTTTAATTTCATCTTCATCAACGGGCGTGTTTAGTTTTTCTGGAAACACGTTTGGTTTGGGATCTGGGATATTGCAGTTAAAAGTCTTTTCGAAATGTTTGCTGATTTATATAATTTTTGCGTCGGTATCTCCTACGTGTTTATCGCCAATTTTAAATGTAATGGTGTCTCTCTTACTTTTTTGTTGTACTACTCTTATTGCTTTAAAGAAATGGTGGGAGTCATCTTTACAATTTTCAATTTCGGAATTTCGTCAATTAATTTTTGTTCATGGGCAGTTTTGACAAGAAAATGTTGTTGTTTAATTATTTTGTTCCATTTAGTTTTTAAATTTTTCTTTTGATCAATATCTTTACAGTTGTCAATTTGGAGTCTAAGGTCTTTTTGTTTCTTGGATAAGTTTGCTAATTCAGTATTATTAAAACGTACTTTTTTTTTTGTGGGTGGATTTAAGTTTTGGGCATTGTCTAAACAAATTGTTGACAGTTCATTCCAATAAGTAGCTGATGATTGGGAAAAATTGGTTTCTTTTAATGTGTTAAATACGTTTTCATTATAGTCAATTTTGTTTGATTTAAGATGGCAGGAATTACTACTTTCAACAGTCTTATTGACTGGATAAATTTGTCCTCTTGTTGAGCTATTTAGGGTGAAACTACTTATAATGATTTTGTGATCAGTGTTAATATGAAGGCCATTATAAGCGCGAGCATCAACATTAATAGATTTGAAGTTTAATGGGGGTATGATATAGTCAATTTGGCTTCTGATAGGGTTTCTGTGATTATTAGGTATAAAATTCTTGTATAAGTGTTGATATGCTCAAGTTTGTGTTTGTAGAAAGCGTTACATAAGTATAGATCGTTACGTACAATTAGGTCTGTTAAGAAATCACCATTAGTATTAGTATTGCCAGTGGTGTATTTTCCAATATGTTTAGGAAAGAAAGGGTTTGATGAGCCAACTTTTGCATTGAAATCACCACATATAATTACTTCTTTTTTATTGACAGTATTTAGTAGATCTTCAAGATTTTGGTAAAATTGTTCGGTTTCTTCAGGATTCTTATAAGTTATTGCTGATGTAGGGGCATAAGCATTAATAATATGTAGTGGGTGGAATTTGTTATTATAAGCTCTATAAATGGTCAACAGAGCAAGGCGATCAGATATGGTTTTAAAAACACAATTAATTCCTCTCTTAACAAAGAAACCTACGTAACATGATGCATGTTTTGTCTGCGTTGTTAGACATTTTATCTTTCCATGCATTTCATTGTATAGTTTATAAGAATTTGAGAAGCGAATACAGCATGGGGCAGAGTGCGCCTCTCCGTGACGTCACAACCGCGTTATGGTAGAGATGATATTTTGTATGTTTACACTGCGTCAATAATATCTTGTACAGTGTGCTATCAGTACGTGTATATCTACCGCGAACTATCAACGCTATTGAAATTACTTTCAAGAATTTATCAAAATGTGGTAAGTTTTAAATAAAAACATGAAGTGATCGTAGACGGTTTGTAGATTAGAACTTTATTACAGAAAATATTTACTTCACGTTAATTACCCTCGTTGATAACTTAGTATAGTGTATTAACAAGGATATTCATATCCCAAACTTCAAATAAAACTCGCTAAACTTAACTGTAGTTAATTGTTTACCATATTTAATCCAAACGATTTATTAGTTTTTTATTCCATATGACGATATTGTGTTGGTTCAATTCCTGTCTCCAAAACAGGCGGTCGTTTGTTGTCAAATAACATTTTAGGCTTAATTACCAGTCCCCTAAAGGACACATCCTATAGTTACAACATGTGTATATTCGTAGGCTACATGTACTTGAAAACGTTTCATATTACCCTAAACGTAGGTCACCGTTGCAAAACCTTCATATGTTGCCGGTCAGACTGAAATGAATAGCCACCTGGCTATAGGTAAATTGTTTTTACGTACCGGAAGCGAAACCTGTGACTTAAAAGAGGTTTTCAAAAAGCTGATACTTGGAGTAGAATATAATTAGCAAATCTCACTCATGTTTACATTAACGTAAATCATTACAACCTATATTACGAGTAGTCACCTTATTTATTTTACTCTATAAACAGTTTACCGTTAGGCTAGATTAATAATATTAAAGAAAGGGAAATCAAACTACCAAAAGACGTTTTCTAACCTACCCTTTCCCTCCCGCCAGAAAGCCGAAGTTCTCTTGTGACGTCATTGCAAACACATTTATTGTATTCCTATTTGGTCTGACGGGGCCCTTGAACATTTAAATACTATATGCTATCTTATAAAATTATGATTTATTATTTATATAAATCTCATTGATTCTTCATATTTTTTCAGCTTCAGTCGTGATCAGCTTCTGATGTTCGGTCTGGGTGTGGCTGCTACCGCTGCTCTCTTTTACAAGTTTACCCGGGACTTGTTTGGACGACAAACCATCTCTACCAAACAGAGCCTTACCGGGGAAAATGACGGTGAATGTTCAATGAATGAATGTGCGGTGTGCCACTGCCATTAACGAAAGCAAAAAACTAACAATGGCCGATTTTACTGGTCAAACGCCCAAAGAATGGGCATCTGGTGACGTCATCAATAACAACAACATTGCTAGTACGGATGACGTCACATCTATAGAAGATCAGTCTAGTGCTGCTTCGTCTGAGTTAGTCGACTCAGAAACACAAACTGACGTCATCGATGATTCGATGGCGAGTGAAGAACTCATGGTCGCACTCAACTTAAAACTGATCCATACTAACGTCTTCATATTGAAGAAACACTTTGACGAGGATCTATCGAGGCAACTGGTTGGTGATCTAAATGTTGCTTTCTACAAGAGTGAACAACTCGGAAATTACATCTTCTTACAAGCCAGCAGTAAGATGGACTTAGAGGTCGGCACTGCTTTCTGTGCGGAGAAATATCAAGGCAAGAGAGTGATGAGGTCGCAGCTGCCATGGAAATTGGTTTTGGAGAAATCAGTTTCATCATTAAAGGTTTTGGGGAAGAAAAGTCAGAGAAACGATTATTAATTGCTTACAGAGAATGCGGATGAGATTGGCTGCGTTTTCTTTTCTTAGTATAACTCATAATTCTCTACTGGAAGTAAAATAACGTTTTCTGGGTATTGAGATGAGAAGAAAGTATTGAACAAAGTTACAGAGCCATTCTAGAGTTTAGCTTCAAATGAAGAAAGCTTTACGGATAATGGACGAGAGTCAAAGCAAAACAAAGACTGATAACTGTTTGACATGACAATTTTCTTTCTGTTTTTATTTTCGGTCAATTATACTCATTATTCTGAAGGAAGAGTAATATCATGTTTTTTGAAAGATTGGTAAAACATTTAACAATTGCAAAAAGCAATTCTCTGTGACAGTTTTCACAACACGGATGAGTATAAACAACATTGTTGACGAGAACCAAGAAGGCGATAAGGTTTAATCTGAACAAGACTTGTGTAATTACTCATTTATTAAATGAAACAGACAATGAAACCTACATGATCTACCCAGTCGACGTTGTAAACCAGCCATTGCTATATTATATCCTAGAAAATTGTATATACTTACAAAAACAGCGCCCCTACCCCCGCTGGCAGACATAATTACTAAAATTTCTAAAGTGTACATAAACATACTACATACATATCACCTATAACAGTCAAAAATTCTGAAACAACGTTTAAAACGTTGCAAGATTTAGAACCATTTTGTATTTCAGTACCCTCCATGTTTACAAAATTTCTGAAAGGGGAGGGGTAATCCCGTCCTTGACCACATAACATTGTACCCCTGGGGTAGAGCCTCTATCGTGACATGAAAAGTAATCAATACAGGCGTTAATTAAACTTAATCTCTGAAACTTAAAACGGGGACACTAATTTGGTCCAGCCCCTCATATCACGAAGGCCCCTGTGACTACTTTTAAGAAATATTCACATTTATGGAGACAAATTTCGTCTTTAGTGTTGCTTTGTAAATATAGACGCACGAAAAACGAGGCAGACAGGCAAACAACCTTAATTTGAAATAAAGTTCACTTTATTGAGATTAGTTTGTCTCTCCTTTTGAGTTAAAACAAGATCTCTCAACTTAGACAAATGTATCAATCCAATCTCATGAGATGTTTTTGAGGAAAAGAAGGCTTGTGTAGAGTAATCTCCATAAAAATCAACCCAAACTTTCTTCTTCATTATATGCCCAACGCTTAAACTGCAATTATGCCTTATTTGAAAGTTACCACGAACGAAGCCATCTCCTGTCAATCTCATATCATACACTTTACTGACTTGACCAGCGTGCTATTATTACTTGTAATGCCCAAGCCTTGTAAAGATTACACATAGTTGGGAACTACCTCCCTTTATCGTTATTAAACACTGATTATTACAAAATTTGTGCAAAAGTCCTCGCCACGCCAACAGAATTAAGCACGCCTTCCACTCTATTATTAATGCAAATCAGACTGGTTTTTTTTTATCAAAGATCGCTTTATTGGTGAAAACATTAGCTTTGTATTAGATTTAATAGACTATTGATCTTCCTTCAAATGAGCGGGCTTCTTTTTTTCTGGTAGATTTTGAAAAAAAGCTTCCCTTTAGAAAACCGATCACCAATTTCAAGAATGAAATTATTTGGAATAATTCTTTCATTAACATCAACTCTCCCCATTGAAATCTTTTTGAAGTAAAGATGCAAAATGATGCTATATTTCTCAATTTTGTAGGTTACAATAGTCCTTTAAAAATGACCCAAAAATCATTTTGCAGAAGCAACACTTGGTTAAACTGAGGAAAGATAAAAACGTATACAAAATTAGACAAATATATATGTTTTAGACTGGATTTTATTTAGATTTTCAAGCATTTTGTGACAACATGCTTGAAAAAAATTGGAAAAAACCTAAATAAAGTCCATTAGCACGGACGGGTTGCTAATAGCACGTACTTTTGTTACGAATTAACAGACTAACTAACATGATGATTTCATGAACTGATTCCCACAGTTAAAAATATATTTCTACACAGCCCACCGGGCATTGCCAACTGCCCGTGTGGCCAGTCCGCCACTGTTCCCAAGACTTTGCAAATAGAAGGGCATCATGTATGTAAAAGATCATTTAGATCAGTATAACCGTCCTTTACATATCAATACTTTTAATATCATAAATATAATATCCAAAACTATCCTTTTATCCGTATTTACGAACTAATTGCCGCTATACCTAGGAAATGGTAAACACGCATGAAAGAAGCCGAAAAGTGTATGGCCAATCGTGGTAACTTTAAGGTTGATGGTGAGCTTAAAGGGTGTGAAGGTGAAGACTCGCGCACAAAGATACGTCTAAATGCCGGTAATCTGACCTAGTTTCGAATGAGGTATAACAGAAGTGTTAAACACCACCATCGATCCCAGAAAATACACACACAGCTTGCTACCGTCGGTAATTAGACACCAGTGTACAGTCAATATATACAGCTACGGTAAATACCCACAACACAGTGTACATAGCAGCGATGGACATCTCAGGTCTAGATAGAAGATAAGAAGGTATCACGTTTCATTACTGTCTGCATTTTGTAGCGACAAGAAGAAAACTTCACTTGCAAGCAACGGAAAGTTATCTTTTACTGAGTGCGGCACGTAATTAGGGGCGAGTCTTCCATGCCTTTGAAGGGAGTGATGACTCACGCACAAAGAAACGTCTGATGTCGGTAATCTGACCTAGTTTCGAATGAGGTATTACAGAAGTGTTAGACACCACCATCGATCCCAGAAAATACACACACAGTTTGCTACTGTCGGTAATTAGACACTAGTGTACAGTCAATACATGCAGCTACGATCAATACCCACAAGACAGTGTACATAGCAGCGATGGACATCTCAGGTCTAGATAAAAGATAACAAGGTCTCACGTTTCATTACCGTCTGCATTTTGTAGCGACAAGAAAAAACTTCACTTGCAAGCAACAGAAAGTTAACTTTTTCAGAGAGCTGCATGCGGTTTGGGGGCAGTTTGCAATGCCTTTAAATCAAGTCTGGAGGAAATTTCTCTACTACACTGTATGTTTACTTTATCAGAATCTTAACTTAAGTTAAATTAAACTTGTACATACAAGTTAGCTTAATGTGTATTTCATTGACTAACTTGGCATATTTACATACATGCATATTCAACATCGAACTCTTTTCATGTTTTATTGATCTGTACAGTAGCCTAGTATTTCAACCTACAATAACAATTAACACATTCACCATCCTTTAAGGATGGTAACATTTGGCACAGACATGTTACCTTGAAAGATTTATTTTCAATAAGACAGGGTTTTTTAAGCTAACAAACTTTAACATAGGACTCATTCAAGGAACAAAGAGAGCGTGAGTGAAATGTTTTGTCAGATGAAAATAGTGAAAATTTAATGATATATTTCATTTCTCTGGACTTCAGAAGATGGTACTATTTTGGTACTTTGTCTGTATTCCTAGTTTTGCTTTCACCTAAATATTATTGTTTTATGCCCTCTGCTGGCTGTGGTGTTTTTGTTTTGGACAATCTGTAAATGGATGTTTGACAAGCATATATGTATTCCCTTACTGCCAAAACAAAACCTAATGTTAGGCTATAGTGTAACTATTTGTACAGGGGAAAAATCATGACAGTGTGGTGTTTGGACCTAACATTACTTCTAATGTTTGATCCTGGTTTAATCATACACTTGTGTTTTTTTAATTTTGGGCTAGATATTGGAATATCTTATATTAATGATATTTTTGCCAAAAGAGCTTTTTGAAGATTTGAAAATGCAGTACATGTTAGTGTTCAATGTTCTGAAAATCTGTGATGGTGGCAAAATGGCCGCTGTTCTAATGTTTGCCCTATCGAGTCCCTTCCATTGCATCCAGTCCCCTCCCTTTGATTCAAGTGCTTGCCTGACTTGAGGCAAATAACGGTTGAGTCCGAGTCCAGTTAAGTCATTTTGAGTTTTTGAATGGAGTCAAGTTAAGTCATTTTGAGTTTCTGTATGGAGTCAAGTTAAGTCGTGTTAAGTTTCTGCATGGAGTCAAGTTAAGTCGTGTTGTGTTTCCTACTGGAGTCCAGTCATGCTGACTCGAGTCAAGGCAAATCAAGAGAAAATGTGACTTGAGTCACAGCTAGATTCACTGAATAAAGCTTACCTGATATCAAGGTTAGCACATGAATCAGACTATATAAAGATCAAAGAGTTAGTACTTATTACTCATCTACCCTCAGAAGCAGTAGTTGCTTATGATATTCCAATATTTGTGTCAGCCTGGTTAGATAGCTTAAGTTTATGGTCGGGCCGCAGATGCCCGTTTCTCAACTGAGTGAGGATGGTCTGTTCAGGTCTTCCAAATTCCTTTTCAAGAACATCATTGCACAATGACTCAATCCAAAACAGAAATTTGAGATGTTCCCAAACTGAGGATATAAATCTTCAACCATTTCTCAGGAGAGAGTGTCTGCTCATAACACCAGCTTCATTGTGTCAGTATTTAACTAGTCAAATGACACAACAGCATGAAAAGTCATGGTTCATCAGGGTTAATTTATCATCTGTTATAATACAGCAGAAGACGTTCCAATTGGAAAGAGAGAGACCGTCTTGTCTAAGATCTTGTAGTGAAACGAGCTGGCTTTCCTTCTCCCAGGTGTGCTGTGTTGTAAGCTACGATTAATAATAGTCATCTGTTATAAATAAAATGGCGAACATTAATTATAATTTAGTGTGGAACTGCTCCAAAAGGATACATAGGTAAAAGTATTCTCAGAAATTAGGATATATCAATGACTGAATTTGAAACAATAAACACAATGATCTACTACATACTCAAAATATGTAACAAAATTCAAGGACAACACTAACTGGAAATCAAGATAACTTTGTGATGTTTGGGTTGCACATGCAGTTAGGTCACTACCAGGCTCATTATGGACAGAACTAAGGGTCCATCGAAATGGCAGAAATAATTAAATAATATTAATTCACTGGTATTAAAAGAACTCCAAAAGAGAAATGATCATGGCAGTCAGTGAGCCAAATCTACTGCGGTCTCTGTGGGATTACAGTCTAGCGATCCCTGCAGGATTGCAGTCCAGCGATCCCTGCAGGATTGCAGTCTAGCGATCCCTGCAGGATTGCAGTCTAGCGATCCCTGCAGGATTGCAGTCTAGCGATCCATGCAGAATTGCTGTCTAGAGATCCCTGTAACATTACAGTCTAGCGATCCCTGCAGGATTGCAGTCAAGCGATCCCTGCAAGATTGCAGTCTAGCAATCCATGCAGGATTACAGACTAGCGATCCCTGCAGGATTGCAGTCTAGCAATCCATGCAGAATTGCTGTCTAGAGATCCCTGTAACATTACAGTCTAGCGATCCCTGCAGGATTGCAGTCAAGCGATCCCTGCAAGATTGCAGTCTAGCAATCCATGCAGGATTACAGACTAGCGATCCCTGCAGGATTGCAGTCTAGCAATCCATGCAGAATTGCTGTCTAGAGATCTCTGTAACATTAAAGTCTAGCGATCCCTGCAGGATTGCAGTCTAGCGATCCCTGCATGATTGCAGTCAAGCGATCCCTGCAAGATTGCAGTCTAGCAATCCATGCAGGATTACAGACTAGCAATCCCTGTAGTTTTGCAGTCTAGGGATCTCTGCAGGATTGCTGTCAAGCAATTCCTGTAGGATTCCAGATAAGTTGTAGGAAGGCCAGGGATAATTTCATAGAACTGCAAAGACTTCTGAAAGGTTGATGGGGATACAAGAGTTCACATATGACTTCATATTATTGGTAGTACTATTATTGTTGAAGTACAACTAGAGTAGCACATATGGCTTCATATTGTTGGTATTACTGTTATTGTTGAAGTACAACTAGAGTCACACATATGACTTCATATTGCTGGTAGTACTGTTATTGTTGAAGTACAACTAGAGTCACACATATGGCTTCATATTGTTGGTAGTACTGTTATTGTTGAAGTACAACTAGAGTAGCACATATGGCTTCATATTGTTGGTAGTACTGTTATTGTTGAAGTACAACTAGAGTAACACATATGACTTCATATTGCTGGTAGTACTGTTATTGTTGAAGTACAACTAGAGTCACACATATGGCTTCATATTGTTGGTAGTACTGTATTGTTGAAGTACAACTAGAGTAGCACATATGACTTCATATTGTTGTTAGTACTGTTATTGTTTAAGTTCAAGTAGAGTAGCACATATGGCTTCATATTGTTGGTAGTACTGTTATTGTTGAAGTACAACTAGAGTAGCACATATGACTTCATATTGTTGGTAGTATTTTTATTGTTGAAGTACAACTAGAGTCACACATATGGCTTCATATTGTTGGTAGTACTGTTATTGTTGAAGTACAACTAGAGTCGCACATATGGCTTCATATTGTTGGTAGTACTGTTATTGTTTAACTTCAAGTAGAGTAGCACATATGGCTTCATATTGTTGGTAGTACTGTTATTGTTGAAGTCCAAATAGAGTTGCACATACGACTTCATATTGTTGGTAGTACTGTTATTGTTGAAGTAAAACTAGAGTTGCACATACGACTTCATATTTGTTGGCAGGGGTGTCAATCCGATTTGAAACGTGGGGGGGGGGGGACGTAATCGATTCGAGTATTCCGGCCGTAAGTACTATCTAAGCGAAAATTTCAGATTTCAATACCTGCCAGATCGCTGGAGATGGCACTTGCCAGGCTGGATAGCAGCCATCTAGTTGCGTGATTTTGGGAGAAAATTACAAATTCGTCACTCAGGAAATCTGCAATAAAGTTCATGCGACCTTCATTTTTGGTGGATTATTTCTTTTATTAGTGGTTCCAATGGACATGAACATTAGAACCCAGTACAAGTTGACAAATGATGCGGCGAACTGGAACCCCAGCCCCATTTTCCCCTATGTTTCAGGATAGAATACCCCTCAGTTTGTTCGAACCCATGACAACTAACAATCTGTGAATAACTTTACTTCGAAATGGGCACATTATATTGCACCAAGTCGGTCAAGGAATGACCCCAGGGCCTCAGATATAGGCCTATAGCAGGGGTGGGCAACCATTTTGAATGAATGGGCCAGATTTTAGGAGTGATAGATTGACAGGGCCGCACCTAACCAACGACCTGCTGTTGATTCAAACCTTTGCTTCCGAGGACGTTCAAGCAATAGGTGTGTGTACCAATCTGTATTCACAAAAACGTAATGTCAATACAGTCCAGTTGATAATTAATGGTGATAATAGACCTACCTGACAGCATCATTAGTGCAGATAAATTTTAAGCAGCTAGTTCGTTTTTTGTGATGATGTAAAATATCACTGGCTACACCTCTGGCCTATAGGAACGATGTCCCAAAATGTCCCCGGACATAAAGGCGAAGGAAGCTATCCGCCGCGACTGCATGTGAGTTTCTCGACTTGCCGTCCTGGGAGTCATACCACAAAATGGTGCATTTCCTCATACGCCATTATTAATAATTTAAATAACTAACTAATTAGGCACAGCCCAGATCCGAGTTCGTATAGTGAGCTTAGCGCAAATTTGGCCAAAAGTCGTCATATGCCAGCATGCTAACTTACCACCAATGACTTTTAATGCCACCCGTGGCACACTTCCAACGGGACTGTGTCAGTTTAAATGTTTTGCGAGGTTTACGAGAATACATTTCTATGAAATTTGAAACAATGATGGCAAGACAAACCACTTTAATTATGTTTTCAGGACCTCACATATGCGCATGTATCGTCAGACTTAAAATAGGTCCCATGTGAGTGGTGTTTAAAGTGATGAAGGCATCAAAATAAATCAGTGGTTGTTCGTTGGAGTCATCACGCAAGTTACCTTGGTTGCTAGGTGGATCTGGTATGGTAATCGGGTGAATTCTGGTCGGAGAGTATTATGTAACCACCGTGTACCCAGGGACGTAGCTAAGGCCTGATGATTGGGGGGGGGGGGGTGTATTGCCTAAAAATCCAACTGGATGGGTTTTGAAGCCAGAAAATTCCGACTACTGCTTTTTACCCCCCCCCACCCTCGCGCTACTCGTCAACGATACGGTCAGTGTCAGTCAGACACCCAATCTTTCGCGACTTCACTTTTGTTCCGACCTTTTTTTCGATACATTTGTACCCACTTATGTAAATTTATTAGCCCCCCCATATTTTTTTGGAGTCATCACGCAAGTTACCTCGGTTGCTAGGTGGATCTGGTATGGTAATCGGGTGAATTCTGGTCGGAGCGTACTATGTAACCACCGTGTACCCAGGGACGTAGCTAAGGCCTGATGATTGGGGGGGGGGGGGTGTAT
>JAIPMN010042518.1:0-10031 GCA_020650975.1 Apostichopus californicus
CAAAAAGTAGTTGTAATACTGACAATTGTCATAAAAAGTAGTAAAGTAAAATAGATGGCGCTCGTCGCCTTTTGCAAAGTCCATCGATAATGGTTACCACTGTTACATAAGGATCCTATATTTCTCCAAGATTACATTGTATTGATTCTTTAATTCTTGACAGGCTCTGGTTTCATTTCTGTTGTCAGGATCCTGTACATCCAGGACCTTGTAGGTCTATTTTTCTAGGAAGTCATGTAGGGTTCCTGTATCACTCAAAATCTATCTATAAGCTGTTTATTTTTCCAAGAGTGCTACTCTTTGATATTCTGACCATACACTATTTATTATTCACACAGATTTGGATGCCCGGCAATCTATGCAGGAGATTTAATCAATGACGATTATTTTGGCTGTGATAATAACGTGTCACAAATTTATGGTGTCTCAAAGGTGTAAGTTCATTTCTTTCTAATTTGCAACCATTTTGGAATTGATGTCAGTAATTTCATGTTCATATTTGGACACTGGCGGATCCAGGGCCTTTGTTTGGGAGGGGCCAAAGTGGCGTTAGAGTGATATGGGGGAGGGGTGTAAGGGGAGGGGGTGCCCCCATTTTGGAAAATTTTCTATTGCTGAATGCCCTCAGATGCAATTTGGTGCGACAAAAGTGTACAATGGTGATGTTAATTTACTTCTAAAAAAATGTTTCCCAGGTGTAATTTTCTAAAATATTTATAAAACAAAGTTGGGATCATCTTTCTCAAGAAATTTTATTTTTCATAGGTTATAAATTTCTTACAACCAGCCTGTAACTGCAAAATGGTGATAAACTGTAAATCCTCATGCTCATACATTTAATTTTAAACCAGAAAACGAAAAGGTTTAGACTAGTCTACCACTGTTCAGGGGCGGATGCAGGATTTGTGACAGGGGGGGTCTGACTGGTCCAGCCGCGCCTGAACGTAAGACTATCTAAGCGGAGCGCCACCATCGGTTGGCGCGGAGCGTACCAGAAAATTTTTGGCTTTACAACCCCCCAGATGGCCGGAAACGGCACTTCCCGAGTATTCTAAGCTGCATGTACCTAGCCTGAAAATATGGATCTCATGTCTGCAATTTCTCAATTGATGAGAAAAAAAAAATCTATGAAATATGGTAATACATATCAGATGAGTTGAGATGATACAAAAATCATAATGCCTTTAGCCCCCAATCCCCCTCCCGTTCCGTCACCACTGTTTGATGCAGGGCCGGATCCAGGATTCTGGAAGGGTGAGGGGTTTGGCCTTCAGTGATCCTAGGGTCTAAGGGGAGTGGGTTTCCCTCTATCCATTGTGAAATTCTTGGATATTTAAGTACAACAGGGAACCCCTTCAATTTAGCCATGCAAAGCACCTACAAAAACTCACTCGAAATGTATCTGCATCAGTACGAGCATGGAGCTATAAACCTGGGTTCCCAGGTTTATAGCTCCATGGTACGAGTTAACTAGTTTTATTGATGATCTATTCATGGTAGATTGGAGAGAACAAACGCCGTGGATGTTTTTCATTGAACTTTCGGACCACTTCGTCAGTGTGGATAGTAGTGTTATAATACGTGTTCATGAGAACAAGAGCTGTGAGACGTTCCTCGCCCATTGTTGATCGGAGAACAGTTTTATGCCTTCTCACCGCAGAAAACGATCTCTCTACGTTTAATTTAATTATTTTTTTCTCTCTCTCTTTTTTTTTTGGCCAAGAGCAGGGGGTCCGGACCCCCTGGAACCCCCCCCCCTGGATTCGCGCCTGCTGCTATTCCTCTCGATTTTTTTAATTTCCAATCATATGATTTAGCGGATGTTCGGAAACACTTTTTGGCTCACCTTTGGGGGGGGGGGCCATGGCCCCGGTTGGCCCCCCCTTGGATCCGCCAGTGTATTTGGATTGACGTCTACGTTACCATGCCGACAAGTCCACGGCAAAATACATCATACATCTATATCCATCCAGTGAAGCTTAACAGTGCGCGCAAAATACTAATTCCTTCCACTATTTTCTGCATTACAAGGTACAGTGTAGTGCAAGGCAGCAGTTTGTGTCAACTCACTTCAGTGTAGAAAACTTTGATATTCATGGATGGTTCCCCCCCCCCCCCAAATATAGAAAAAGTCGGGGGGTGTCAATGAGGCTGGATCTGCATGTCAGGGTCTGATCCAAAGAGGGCACCCGGACCACATTCTGCATTTTTGGGACAGATTGGCAGAGATTTGGCACTGAAAATTAGTTACACACATTCAAGTAACACCAGTACACTAAGTCAATACCAAAGCTTTTATATTGTCTGTCAATGTAATCAGACTTTTATGTATGTGAAACTCATACCTGTCTGAACTTCTTACCAGTTATAGAAAACAATGAACATGTTGTACGAATTTGATAAAGAACTTATCTAAAGATTAATGACCAGATACAGTGAGTGATAGTATTTCTCATATATACGGCAGTGTTGTAAGAAACATGGTTAATGTATCTTTACCCAGTGCCAATGCCGGTTAATAAGCGAGTGATTACTGGGAATATGAATCGAATCAAAACCACAAGCGGCAGACAGAACATTACAAAGATATCATTGTGCACAATACCTCGCATAAATATACATATATTACTTATGTGCAGTACAACAGTTGAAAATTCTTTAACATCTTTTGAAAAGTATAGATATAGATCTTCCATCTAAAGCTTAGCTGAAGCTTTACGCTCTCTGTACCAAGAGTCACACAAGGCCGAGACGTCTTCCCTCCACTTCTTCCTTCTGTCCTGGCTTCGTTCCAACTATTCCAGCATGCTCTCCTCCTCTCTTTCTCTACTGTCCTCCGCCATGTTGTTTTAGGCCTTCCTCTTGCTCTTGAACCTTCTGGGGTCCATCCCAGGGCTACAGTATGTAATTGTTGATTTCATTACTTATCCTGTTCAATTTGGTCGCTCTCTCCATCTCGTCATAACTGATGGTCTGTGGGTATCTTATTTTAAGTATTTTCTTCAGGCATTTATACTGGAAGGTATCCAGTTTCTTTTATCCTAATTGAGTTATCTTCCATCTTGCATCTAAAAGCACCCTCCAGTTTAACAAAATTCTCAAAGGGGGAGGGGATCCCCTTCCCTGGACGACCTAACATCTCAACCTCTCCCCCCACCATCCCCAATGTGGTAGTTAACCTCTGTTGTTCTACCTTCACTGCATTCAAATGTTTGACGATACAGTCGAGCTGATTAACTTGTCAACGATGAGTGTCTTTGTGGGATTTCAGTGGCAAATTTTAACATCATCATGATTCAAAAGCTGCTATGATTCGCATTTAACTTGAATTTTTATATCTCGACAGGATATATGGCCTCATACCAACCCAATGACAGTGACTGTACAGAGGGTGGTCCAGCTTTCTTCCTACTGTAGGTGGTACGAGGGGGTAAGTCATGTAGCTTATGTCGCATTTGAGACGACATTTCTTCCGATACTGTAACTACTGTACCTGGCAGCTTCTCCCCACGTTGTAAACAGTTAATGTGATAGTCATAACTGTAATAACAACTACCCACCCCCCTCCCATCCCCATCCCCACTGCTCACCCACCCTCCACAGATATGAAGAGTAGATCCAACCATAATCAATGGTCTATGTGATACAAGTAACTGTCATGAACATCTTCCGGGCACAGCTAACACACGTTATTCCATATTGGAGATAACACGGTTTTGTTTCAATTTTCCTTAACGCGCAAGAACTGGAGACTTGAGCAAGTCTAATTATGACGTGATGATTGTCTCTGCAACTTTCTTGGGGTGATGAGGTGGGGGGTGGGGGGTGGGGGGGGCAATGGTGCTAGATACCTGGTGCTGTTGAAAAGGAGTGTATACATCAGACTAACAGTGGTCTAATACTTCCACAGACTGAATGTAAATAATCACCTGACTTGACTGAAGATTGAAATCTCCCCCAACCCCCTCCCCTTGCGAACACCACTGTTGTAGACATTGCTTCTCTAGACGATAATTGGCTAAAATTTCAACACTGTCGTCTTTCACTACAAAAAAAGAGAAAATCCATATCCAAGGGAGAGAGCTGTCTGTTCTTTTTCTCAGTGAACAAGTAAGTTCACGCTGCTGAAGATATATATATATTAATATGCATATAATTGCCAAAAGACTAGACAAGCTGACTGGGGGGTGGGGGTCGGGGGGGGGGGCTGGTACGTATATCAAAGAGGTTTAGAAAAGTACAGAAGGACTGGTTTGTGAAGACGATTATTTCAAGCCTAGCGACAAAGCGCGATACCAATAAAGTTGATACTATCTTACTATTTTCCATTGGAGGTTAAAACTTAATAAGCGTGAAATATCATAAAACAAATCGATAAACAAACTGAATGGTTGTAAGTAACCAAGCATATTGTTCTACCCGTCTAATTTCTTTTTTCCTCCTGTTACAATTTTTGAATAGCCGGCGATATATTGGCAAAATGAATGATACAGCTTGATTGTAAACATGTTTTTATCCCTCACTCAGTTATGCATGTACATTCTGCTTGTTATTAGGCATTTATGAAGCTGTACTATATACCAGGGGTGTAGCAAGGGTTTCAGGTGCCTCAGTTCATAGATCTGGGCCACCTTCACCCCATAGGCTACTTCATCTAAACTGCGCTAAAGCCATAAATGACCAAAAAGAAGAAAAAAAAGACTCTCGTATACTAATCAACATGTTCTGTTGGCGCAAAATGTCAGAACTAATTACACTAGGAATTCCCGCGTATATTGGGACGCTGGTTCAATGAAATTATAACTGCCACGACTTTGTACATCACGAATAAATGATAATGTACAAATATAATGTACAATATATATTGGAGTCTAGAATCCAGCAACGCATGCATGTACTTTAGCGACTTAGCTTGTATAGTTATAATATATATTATCTTCCTTCTCGTTTATACCACTGCAGATGGAACGTTGCCGTTTGATCGTTATAAAGGCCGTTATCATTCAAACAATATATTGATCCGATACGCTTTCTGTTTGTAGTTATATGCATATGCGATACTGTACTATAGGTAAATGATGTTGAACGCACTAAATATACCGCACTGCACTAAAAAACTATCAGCACAGTTGCGATCGATAAACCATGTTGCACGAATGTGCTGCATAGGCTCCGCCTCTCGTACATTAAATGTGTTCAATCTACACAGCGAAACATATATTTATAGAGTCTGGAGTGGAGAAAAAAATATTATAGTTATTTACACTGAATTTAACTGTGGATGTATGTATAGCCTGGCAATGCATACCAGTGTCATACACAGGATTTTATTGGTTGAAGGGGGTAATTTTACACCCCCTTCCCCCCCCCCAACTGATTTAGATAGGGATTGAACCTATATGAAAGGGCCAGAGCCATATCAAGGGTTTATAAAGGAGGGGTGATCCCCGGGTTGTTGAAACTGAGTCCCAAGCAGGGGTCTGAGGGTGCTCCACGAGAAAACAAAAATATATGTCAAAACGAGCATTCTGATTCATTTTTAGACAATAAATTCAAGTCTATAATTAGCTCTAAATGCAAGGTAAAAATGCAGGGTAAAAATAAATGTTGTTTGTTGAAAAGGAGTGTACACATCTAGCAGTTGTCTTCTTCTTCCACCGGCTGAATGTAAATAATCTCCGGAATGACGATAGTAATCCTCCTCCCCATCCTCACCCCCCCCCTCCCCACTCTTGCGAACACCACTGATACAGACCTTTTTTTTCTAGACAATATCTGGCATATTTCTTTTTCGCAGTGAGCAAGTTGAGTCCGTGCTGCGGAAGATTGCTAACACTATAGATTTTGCTGCGTGACATACTACCAATGACGTGAATAAGATAATGATGGGTTAACAAATTAATTAAGCGTATAGTTATATATCGGTATATATATATTTCTATCTTCGTCACCAAGGGGAATTAAAAAACGGCGAATTGGATAATATATAGATTTTGATCATAAAAAGCCGGTATTACACTTGATGTAATTTCTGCTATACATATGTGGTATAGAATTGCAACCTGCACTGATAGAAGGAAATTTAACTCTTTACATCATTTCGAACTTAATTTTTGTGTGTAATGAAGGATAACTCTCTGCATTTCTCTGCACAAGAAATGGAAAATTTCAGCACGGGACACTATGACTGACATTAGTGTCCCCGAATGTACTCAAGAAGATATTACTAATTTATGAAGTTGTAAGCAGTCTGAATGAAATGATGTACTTGTGTAAAAATGAGGTAAAACATGACCTAAAAATATAAGTCACCACTATGTAACACCTAAGTTACAAAATTCTGATGTGTTATCAAATTTCAGAAGTAAAAATGATCATTTGACACCAGAACAACAGGGTCAAAGGACTGAACTAATAGAAAATATCTCCATCCTTATTCTCAGATACTCCTTCAAGAGCTAATGTTATTTCACATGATGTTGAGGTAGGTAATACAGCACCATCCATACAACATCCATACATACAAGCAACATCCATACAAGCAACATCCATACATAATGAATCCATTTCAAATCGAGGGTGATGAAATAAATACATTCAGTACATGCTGGCTTATGGATATTATAGAACATATTAGTCAATGTAATTGGTCATCACCATGTCTTCTGGTGCAAAAACCTGGTGGTCTCGATATTGTACAGATTATCGTAAAGTAAATGCGGTAAAACGTATCCAATACCTAGAGTCCATTGATAAAATTGGTAAACCTAAGCGTGTCACTAAGTTTGATCTGTTGAAGGGACTGGCAGGTCCCATTTACTGAAAGAGCAAAAGAAATTTCAGCATTTGTTTAATACTCCTGATGGACTTTAGCAATTAACAAAGTTATGCCTTTTGGCATGAAGGATGCTTCAGAAACATCTCAGAGAATCACATATACTGTTGTCCTATGTGCATTTAACTCTTTTCAAAACACTAATTAGGGTGACATAGCATAAATTTTAAAACAACACTTGGTGATTTCATGTAAATTTGTCCCACTGGACCATTGCTAGGACTCCAGTATGGGTGGTATTTATAATAAATGCTTTGCATACAAATACCAAGGAATTTAATTAACTTAATAATTAATTACTGGCCATATACAGACCTGGAGCAACAAATACTTAGGCCACATAGGGCGACGTAGCATAAAACAATACTAAGGGCGACATTGGCAATGTATTGTAATTTTGTCAAAGTGGACCATTGTTGGAATCCAGTATTGGTGTTATTTATCATAATCCCTTTGCAAAATATACATACCAAGGAACCTAATTAACTAATTAACTAGTGACAAAAATGCATGTTGCGCTAAGTAAACTGAACTCTTTTCACAACACTTTGGGCGATATAGCCTAAATAACACGGAGGGGGACATTGTCGATTTAATGTAGTTCTGTCACACTGTACCAATGTTAGGACTCCATTATATCTAGCAACTTGCAAGCACTAAAATTGAAGGAAAAGAGTATGTATTTGTCAATGAGGATACATAAGTTATAATTGCCTGCATATTTTCCAATGTACCGCTGAGGGTCGGATGCTTCAGCTTCTGGTTGGACCTGAAAAAAATGACAATTTTAAGGAGGTCCCTTGAGTTGAACTTGAAAGAATGTTCTCAGAGTTAACAAAATCTTCACTTAAAGGCATTGAAGACCAGCCCCAAACCGCGTGCCGCGCTCTGAAAAAGTTAACTTTCCGTTGCTTGCAAGTGAAGTTTTCTGCTTGTCGCTACAAAATGCAGACAGTAATGAAATGTGATACCTTGCTATCTTTAGCTGGACCTGAGATGTCCATCACTGTATCGTTTGTACACTGTGCTGTGGGTATTGGCCGCAGCTGTATGTACTGACTGTACACTAGTGTCTAATAACCGAAGGTAGCAAGCTGTGTGCGTATTTTCTGGGATCGATGGTGGTGATGAACACTTCTGTTACACCTCATTCGAAACTAGGTCAGATTACCAGCATTAGACGTTTCTTTTTGCGCGAGTCTTCACACCCTTTAATTGTGATACTTGTGTGACGCTGTGAGAGCACTGATAACAGTTTCACAGTACCTGATGTAGCGAATCAGAACACACGGTAAGATGTTCTAACACCTTCTTTTTACTGTTGATCTACTTTATGGAGTTTACACAGTAGTTACTGCATCTAATACGGGAATCGGGTGATGGATGTTTACTTTCGTCCGTCAAGTAAGTCGAGTCCGGTGTCACATGTTCTCATGCTTGTGAGAGCGTTTATGCCATCGTGTGACATATATTCAAAGATTCGTAAACATGACAGATTTACGTGCATTTAGGACTCACATGACGGCGCCCTCTGTTAAAACGCTTGCGTTGGAACATGAGGAAGTTAGAGCAATAGTTTATGATTTGTGAATATTGTGATAATATCAAACCAGAATTTATGACCAATATTACCGTAACTGTTGAAGTATGAGTTACTATACTCATATCTGTTATTGTATCGATGCTTCTCTATACACGAATAATACACGAAGCAATTAAGGTGTCTTTGAGATGAAAATTACTGCCAAGCTTCTGACTGAAACCAACAACTGTGAGGACAACAAATCAAATGGAGCCACGCCTGATGTTGGCTGCCACCTTGGCGGTAGTTAAGAATACTTCCTACTTTGCCATTATCTACCATGCTTACCTTAATTGTGTCAGCCCATACTAAACCCACCAAACTATGACGAAATACATTGACAGTATTGAAGATACAGGTATCATGGGAATCTGACGGTTTGGAATTGGGATGATATCATGGTACTGGAATTCCATGATCAAGATGGTGGAAAAATTTGTCCAACTTGGACAGATGCAAATTTCGCACATTTTTACCTACAATTATCCAGATACATCTGACTGTGGGTTTTGACAGTCTTAAATGTAATCGGCTATTGTAGGACGCTGTGAGAGAATAATGATCTACTAGCTAGAATAGGTAATGATATTTGTAATCTCATCACAACTACTTACCTCCATCATTGGTCCCTCTTTGATGCAGATTCAAGGATTATTTCTCGCGGTCATCCCGTTGTCAACAGAAAATGGACCAATAACGAGCACTGAAAACTGTATACATCAAAACCTTAACATTTCCTGCAGCTGCTCAATATCTACTGGCTCTTGGCGCAAATTTCGCTGGAGTTTTGTACAGTCTTAGAGCCCTGACTTAGGAGATAAAGTTGTAGGATGATCAAGAGGGCACCTAAGGCATTGAAAGGGTTAATAGGCATACCGCAGTTGTTGCTATCAGTGATGGATGAATTTAAAGCTCATTACTGCAAGAGGTATTTTGCCATAGACCTGCTTACTGACGTACATATTCTTACGTTCATCGAGTGCGTTTTGTTTGTTCTTCTTTCACCCTCTGTCTGTCTACATTGTTGGTTCTCTTTTCTTTCATCTTCCGCTGCAGTTTATTCTCCCCACAAAAGGTCGCTATAGAATATTTAGGAGATACGGCTCAGTCGCAGTACAAGCGTGGCTCATCTCTGAACACGGAGTCCAGTGGTAGCGATAGTTACAGGGACATTTTAACTAGTCATAAGTAAGTTTCACTCTCTAAACATGTTTTCTTTGAACCAAGGTTTTGTCAGCTGGCAACATATTACCTATGTTTTATTCTTTTGTAAAACAATTCAAAAATAAGAAACTGACTGGGAAAAGTAAATGCAATGTACTTTATTGAGACAAGTTATTGGATAATCCCAAACTGAATGTTTACTTACCATAAATATAACTGGTTGAAAGGTAACGATGTGTCTTGGTAACAACATTTTAAACTATCTCAAGTTGTAAAGGATTGGGAAGGTAAATAGAAGTCGATTTGGGGTGGGGGTGAGTGGAGGAGGGGTAGGGCGGCTGAAATAAGTTGCTTGTAACGATATGATTTTTAAATTTACACTCTAAACAGTTGACTGTACTGAAAACTGCACAGTGCATTTTAAAGTAGACCACTATCTATTTCTTGCTG
>JAIPMN010042520.1:0-28868 GCA_020650975.1 Apostichopus californicus
ATACAGCTGCGGTCAATACCCACAGCACAGTGTACAAACAATACAGCGATGGACATCTCAGGTCCAGCTAAATATAACAAGGTATCACGTTTCATTACTGTACTGTCTGCATTTTGTAGCGACACGAACAAAACGTCACTTGCAAGCAACGGAAAGTTAACTTTTTCAGATGGCCGCACGCGGTTTGGGCGAGTCTTCAATACCTTATAAATTATAACCATCCTGAACCTTCATACATGGTTAGTGTTCCTCGCCAATACGGAACTTTCCCTTTTTCAAAACATCAATTTTTTGCTACGGTTTTTCAACTTTTTTGTTCAGACTGATCAAACTTTGCAAGAAGGTATTTTTATATATATTGTAGGTTTTTGCGAGGTTAGTGCATCTCACCAATATCGGTATATTTCAGATTAAGGTGGCTTTTTTGAAGACGTCACAAAGAGCACAATTCTCGGATATCTACGGTTTACGGTTTTATTTATTAAAGTTCGTGTCACTTCTACGCTTCAGGAGAACTAGAGATTACAAAAACTTAAATAAAAAGTAATTAAATATGTAACATTCCCAATTATGTCGAACATTAACTGTGAGTGAAATATCTTCAACTGTTATTGTAGAATCATGTTTCTTGTATTGGTAATTTCCATTCATGTTTATGTGATCTAAATATAGGCCAGCAAAATGAAAATAAATAAATAAATGAATAATCACACTCACTAAGTAGTGAAAAGTGCTCAACCAAAGCATGCTGTAATGTTATATTCAATGAATTAAACGTAACATTGTGTTTATTATTTCCAATTAATTGGATCCAGAATAAGCAAACTAAACTCTACTTTACAGGAATTCATTTTACGTTGGAAATGCGTTACATGCATCAACATAGATGAGACCGTTCTTGTGTGCATTTTACAGATATTTCTACTGTTATTCATTTACTCGTGTTGTTTTAGTCGTTGTGAGTAATTGTCAGATTTGAAATCGTCTTCAAATACACGTACAAAAAAATAAAGAAAAACGGGATTTTGGAAAGACACATAAAATGCCGTAACTGAAATATAAAGTAACCACATTAAAGACGAGTACACATGCGTACAGTTTCATCAATCACACGCTTATCAAAATCGGAAGCTTTCCTGTATACCACTAGAACATGTAAACAATGATAGATGCATAATTAAAAGAGTATTTGTTATGGATGATAACCAATATTTTCTATGAATTATGATAATTCGAAAAGCTACCTTCCCCTTTGGATATTTTTGTACATGAAACGGGGACGACAAAATTATTAGTACGTTAAAAAATCACACCGTTTTTTACATGTGATGCTGGATAACAGTCCCGGCGCCAGAGAGGGGTCATATGCCATTTTCTCAAATCAAGTCCTCCCCTCCCCTAGTCCACCGCGGTAAAGCAGGACTGAGGCGTTCTCCGTTACGTCCCCCTTTCAGCTTTTGTTGGTAACATTAGGTGAACAAAATACTGAACTGGGGTAAAAACTGGAATCACTAGAAATTGGAATCTAACGAATGCATACATGTGGAAGGTTAAGATAGTATAACTCTTCCAACGTCCTGGTGTGGGGGAACTCCCTGTCCGGGAACCAATCGAAGTGGCGGGACTCGGTAAGAGGAGGGGGATGATACAAACAATACTTTAAACCGGGAGTGCATACATCGAAAGTGTAACTTTTAATAGACAGGTAATTCCCAACTCGATCTTTACTCTATATAATACACTGTACATATGAAACACATCGCCGCGCTATGAGAGGGCACCATTCACGACTGTATAGCAGCCCAACAATCGCGAAAGCAGGGGTCGGGCACTGCATAGGTCTCGGGTACTGCACAGGTCTCGGGCAGCGCAGGTGTTGGGCAATGCGCAGGCGTCGGTTAATCTGCAGGTGTCGGGCAGTCTGCAGTTGTCGGGCAATCCGCGGGTGTCTGGTAATCCGCAGTTGTCGGGCAGCGCAGGCGTCGGGCAATCCGCAGGCGCTAGGCAGCAAAGGCGTCGGGCAGCAAAGGTATCTGTACAGCGCTATGAAAACAAAATATATCTTTTGATTTATTAAAATCGCTGATGCTGCTTCTATCATACGCCGTGCGAGCTATCATACAATTTCCCGTAACGCACCCAATGGACACAACATGCAGGAAAATTGTTACTTCTTGGCCAATCAGATACTACCCTCACAGTCCTACAGTTTGCCGTTACCAATGGGGTCGACCGACACACCCAGTATTTTGCCTGTCCGTATAGCACGGGAGAACGTTCAATCACGTGGAGAATGATAAGAACTATTACGTAGCCGTTGTGCGACCTGGCTCTAAAAATAGCTCGCTGTCTCCGCGGAGCTCAATGGATGTTTATATTAAACATACGAGGGACAAATCGTACAACAGGAGTTACCAGTAGATTTTCGCTACAATAGCTACACTAATACAAGGAATATATTGCAGTAAAACATATGAGTGTAATTTCTCTTCCTGACATGTATTTGTGAACCAAACTTGCAACTTTGGCGAAAAAGAACTATCTATACGTGTTTCATCTTCTGGGGGTCCTGTACTCCTAGCCAAGAACAATGAACGGTACTAATTATCAACCAAGTTGCTCCTTTTCTTATTTTTGTTGCTCAGATAGTCAATTTAACTCGGTGTCGATTTCGATCAAAATCCATTTGAAATATGGTGTCAATTTAACTCAGTGTCGATTTTAAACCCTCCCACAAAACGAGCAGTAACATAATTAATTGTCCTCTCTCCCTACAGCCTTAAAACGTCAATACGTAACAGAGTGTATAGAGCCTATATGGTGTCAATAAGACTCATATAAATACAATCGTTAATTTAAATTAAGTTCCGTGACTGGTAGTAGCACCAGCTTGAATATCATCCCCCTAAACGAAAGTTTTCTCAAGGGAAGGGTATCTTCCTCCCATTAGACTCCTAACCAGAAATGTCATTGCACCCCCCCCCCCTTCTTCCCTTGGCTTAAAATTAAATCGGTACCATAGAGCAGAGTCAAAAGTCAAAAGTCAAAAGTCAAAAGTCAAAAGTCAAAGTGCTTATTTGATTTAAGTTCACTTAATCATATACAATATTGGCGGGATTATCAGTTCCCCCTCACAGCGTTCATCTACCGTTAATATTATGTGAAATTGTGATACTCAAGGAAGCAATTTTAAAATATTATAACTTGAAGTTCGTTCAATATTATTTCAAGACGCTTCTATTTTCATTTCCAGACTAAGGATCACAGCAGTTTACGACTTCTGTGTTCGAGTATTGTGTGGCTAAGGAGAACTGATAGTAAACAACTCCAGATGTCTACGATATTGCTACTTAAAATTGCATCAGGTCACAACGTAAGTCACTTATAATTCAACACAGCCATAGAAATATTCAAGTTTATTAGATCATTAATTGTAATGTATTTAGATTATTTATCAATTAAATTGTTTGTCACTTTACATGAAAACATATTTATAGGCAACACTAACCATTCTTATAACGGTACGTTGCAGTACCACTTGTCCATTATAAGCAACGGATATTATACTTGATCTAAGGCTACAATTCTGACCGAGATGATTAAATGTTATGTATTCATCAAGTATCAGTGTCTGAGTTAATCCTGATTAACACGGATGTCATCAGACTTTCCGTTACACGCGCCGAGGGTATCACTGATATTACTAGATACACATTCCACCGCACACAAAGAATATACATCTTGATATGACAAAGTGACGTCATCATTTGCCTAAGAAATATTAGCATTAACCTAAGTGATGACACTGTCAATAATGTATGGTTGACTATGAAACAACACGATAGGGGACCGATCATTTATCTCCAAATGTTTCAAAAGTATCATTAATTAGAGAATGAGTTGGAACCCTGCAAACTGAAAGGAAATATAAATCTATCATCAAAGTAATCGTTCCTATATCCCTAGTCTTGACTCAACACCCTCGATCCCTGTAACATTTGTTTAGGAAGTGCGCCCTCTATTAAACAACCAGTCGATATATAATTTGAATATGCATATTTACGAAAGTGACATTTCCTTCTTTATTGTTGGATTAAAAAGGAAAATTATTTGGTTTGTCTAAATAATATTGGCTAATTTAATGATTTTACAGAAGTTCCATGTAATTTGGCACAGTAGAAGGAACGTTTGAAGAAGAATATCAATTTAAAACATTTGGAAGCTTCCTTCGACCATTACACACAACAACAACAACAAAACACCTGTTTTCAAAATCAAACATTATCTGCGCACGTAGACGTACGTATAGATTCCCGCAGGGCGGGTCACGTAAAAGGACGTACACTCTGTGTTGAGATTCAGTTCGTTACTAGTTACACGTACACATATACATGTTTATCATTATACTATATGACTGCTAATGGAATTACACCGCGTATGGTTTGATGCTGTTCTTATATTGACTTACGGTAATTATAGGCCTATTTAACGTCAACAACTATAGGCCTAGGCATGCTTGAGAGATTTTGTCTTTTATGTAAGATTTGTCGTTGCATGAATTTAGAAGGTATTACTTCTTTATGTAACCTTGTCTTTCTGAAATGACTGTTTTAGCCTACACTTAGCTTACGTTTGTTCTTCTTGAAATTGGAGCCTAAAGAAGTAAAACAATATAGAAACGTCAGCAGAGTAGAAATTACATGAAACAGTTAGATGATAAACCAGAAATTAGATCTAAAAAATGAGCTTGTTGAACGCACAAAAGAACAAGTAAGTAGGCCTAGGGCCTAGGCCTATGTGTACTCAAACATAGACATCCGGTCATGTTAGTGTTGGTAAACTTTCTTTTGTGTGTTCAATTTGTTAGACAACTTCCAGCCAGACAAAATAATAGCATGTATCTAGCACATCAATTTAATGAATCAATTTTTATTTCTGTTTCATTTGAGACCGTTACATATGTATTAGTGGCCAGTATAAATTTTTACTCGTTTGCACCGACAGCGTTAATCAGTATTGGCGTTTTACTTAGGCCTCTTGGTTGACGTGGTAGCCTAACGTTAGGCTAGTTGTAAACAAAATGTAGGCTAGGTATAATATAATAAATAACGTTAGTTTTTTAAGGAAAATAAAAAGAAGCAAACAGTTTGTGATCAAATACATTTCACACGCGTAGGCCTAGGCTACGTCTTAAACACGTCACATGTTACCGGACAGTGCCCGCGTAACATTCACGGTATCAAGTGTTTCATTATCAATGTGTTAGCCTTCGTAATGTAACGTTAGACTTTAACCGTTAGCTTACGGCTAGTATAAGATTCTCTTACCGGGAAAAGTAAGAGCTTAGAAAATATAGCAATATATATAGCCTGTATATCGTCCGTCAGCCTATTCAATTTAGATTTAGTTATTGTCTCATAATATTAGCTTCCAACTTTACCCTAAATAAAATATTGATAATTTTGCGTTTATTCACTACTGGGGTTTAATTAAAGCGATTCCTCGTCATTGGAAAATGGGCTTACATGATACAGTTGATAACCCTACTGTCAGTGAACTCTTACTTGAGAAAATTATGGGTAATTATTCCGTTTCCCACATACTTTATCCGGTTTTTCTAAAAAGGGGTAACCTCTTTGCCCACCTCACTTAATAAGTGGAACACTGTTTATTCTTTTGAATCTGAGCAGTGGGCGATGTTTTTTAGGATGCCATATAAGAGTATTACTGAAGCACGTTTGCAATATTTTCAGTTCAAATTTTTGCATAGAATTATTCCTACTAAGAAATTGCTTTTTAATATGAATATTGTAGACTCGCCAAATTGTTCTTTTTGTAAGCTACATGAGGAGACTATTGAACACCTTTTTTGGGGAATGTAGCCTGGTCTCTTATTTTATTTTAGATATTGAGAGACGACTATTGAACAAGCAGTTTTTCTTTTCGAAAGAAGATATTTTCTTTGGTTTTCTATGTCAGGAATATAGTCCTTATAATTATCTGATATTACAATGAAGATTTATATTTCTGATTGCTCAAGAAGAAATGTACAACTAGACATGGGAAAATTCTTTTATAAGTTTAAGTTTGCTGTAAAAGTTCAACAGTATTGTAAGAAACGCAATTTATATGATGACTTACAAAACAGCTTCATACTAGATTGCAACAACAGAATGAAATTTGACATTGTATGTTTCTGTATATATATTGTCGAAGAAATAAACAGGAGGTAAAAAAATATTCATATTAATATTAATAATATTCATATTAATAATAATATTAATAATAATACTATTAATAATATTAATAAAAATCATAATAAAAAATAATCATAATAATGATCAAAAATAATCATAATAATAATAAAAAATAATAAAAAATAATCATAATAATAATAAAACATAATCATAATAATCATAAACATAATCATCATCACCATCACCACCACCACCATTACCACCACCACCATCACCACCACCACCACCACCAAGCGCTTTCCAATAAAATCTCAAAGCGCTGTACAGAAATAAATACTTCAAATATATCAAACAATACAAAAAATTGCACCAGGTAAATGAAAATAGCAATACAAAGAATAACAGGAATAATTAAAACACAAGAGCAAATATTTACATTAAATTACAAGTATTAAGTGTTCATATTAAACATTTACAAATATGTGTTTTGCAAATCCCTTTAAAACTGATTAAGATTAGTTAAAGAACGGATATTTCATGGAGACTGTTCCAAATCTTGGGGGCAGCTGCTGTGAAAGATCTCTCCGTAGAAGTTGGTCTTGGATTTAGAAGGATGGCAAAAAAAGAAATGTGATGAGGAGCGTAAACTACGACTTGGTTCATATTTGGTGATGAGTTCCGAAATGCAGACAGGAGCCATATTATTTAGAGATTTGAAAGTGAGCAGTGCTATCTTATAATTGATACGTTGTTGTATTAGTAGCCAATGCAGTTCACGGAGAATGGGGTTTATATGCTCATTCTTCTTGGAATTTTGTACTCGCTGCAACTTCGATATTTCACTTGACGGAATGCCATACAGGAGACTGTTACAGTAGTCTAGACGTGATGTTACAAATGCGTGAACAAGTCGTTGAGTGGACTTGCTATCAAGCTATCTGCTCAGTTGTCCAATCTTGTAAATGGCAAAAAGAGGCAGCAGAGTCGATGTTTTTCACGTGATCTTTCATTAGGAGGTTACTATCTATAATGATATCGAGGTTCTTAGCATTACTGGTTATATCAACGAATGTGTCACCAATCGAAATTCTAAGGAATGAGGGACCGTTCATAAATTTAGAAGAAATGTGAAGGACTTCTGTCTTAGAATCGTTAAATATCATCTTATTGCGTATACTCCATGATTTAACATCTCTAATACAGAGCTCCAACCTTGCTGATTGTTGCTCACATGGTCTCACAGTGAGGTATAATTGAGTGTCGTCCGCATAAGACATATAATCGATGCCATGAGCAGTAATAATATCACCCAAAGGAGCTACATACATCGCGAATAAAGATGGTCCAAGTACCAAACCTTGTGGTACCCCTTCAAACAATGTACGCGGTCTGACAAAACTCCCCCTATGTCGACAGCTTGAATACGTCCTCGTAGAAAGGATTCGAACCATTTCAATGGAGTACCGACAATACCATAGCGGGATTGCAAGCGTTCAAGTATAGTATCATGATCTATGGTATCAAACGCAGCTGAAAAATCGAGTAGGACCAGTACAGCTTCATAGTGTTGATCGACAGCTCGTAAGAGACCATTCTGGATTCGTAACATTGCAGTCTCAGTGCTGTGAAATTTACAATATGCCGATTGTTTTGGAGCATAAGGACCAGTGTGCTGAAGATATTCATTAAGCTGTGCTGCAACAGCTCGCTCTATAGTTTTATAAATGAATTGGATATTGGTCTATAGTGTTCAAAATCGTTGTGGTTGAGGCCTGGTTTCTTCAGAAGTGGTACAACTTGGGCAGTTTATCAAGGTTTGTGGTATATGATGAAAGGGAGTGGTTGATGATGCTTGTAATATGAGGCAGTAGAGGATCCAAACATGATTTGAGGAGTTCATTTGGAATTGGGTCCAAAGCACATGACGAGGTGGCAGGTTGGGTGGAAAGTTTTCGAACGTAGTCAATATCAATATTAACATATGATGTAAGAGTGCTATCACAAGCGTCACGAAGATCAGCAGAAATATTTGGGGGTGCCATGTTGTCAAGTTTGTCGCGGAGGTCTCGAACCTTTTTGTTGAAGAAAGTAGCGAAATCATTTGCTAGCGTTTTCTCCCAGTCATGATCTGGTAAAATACGTGCTTGACTAGGTCTGCACATGCGATATATAAGTCGAAACAATTGCCGGTCGCTGCACTTCTCAATTTCATCTTGGTGATAACTACATTTGGCTATATTGAGCACTTCACGATAGAGCTTGCATTGGTCGAGGTACAGCTGCTTGTCTATCACCAATCCAGATTTGATCATTTTTCTCTCTAATCTTCTCCTCCGCTGTTTAACTCGTTCATCACAATACCATGGCGTATGTGGTCGAAGAGTGATTATGCGTTGTTTAAGAGGAGCGTGGGTATCGAGCAAACCGCGAAGACCGGGTTCATATCGTTCAACAAGGTTTGAGGCTGAGCCCGATGATAGAGGCAAATTGGCGATGTCTGCTTTGAAAACACCAACATCAATTCCTCGAAATTTACGAGAGCAAACTCTGACTTTTACAGGAGGTGGTCGCGATACACTAAGGGCACACTTGACTACCATGTGATCAGATGGCATTCCAGTATGAACAGATATGTCGAAAATAAGTGGCACGGCTTTCCAATAAATAACTAAATCAAAGGTGTGCCCATGACAATGAGTTCCAGTGGATTTGCGAACATGTTGTTAGAATCCAGCCGATTCTAAACGATCTAAAACAATTTTTTTAGACGATTCTGTCGACCTCAAATGATCTTTGACTTCATGTAAACATTAGGGATTATCTACTCATCAAGTGTTATCAACATTTGCCGTTTAACAAACTTTCCCTTCTTGAGACATATTAATTACAAGGTTTTTCGGACATTAACCTCAAATAAGTGTTGACCTCTATGAACAACTACAGGAATAATTTACTCACCAAGGCCTATATACAGAGCAAGTTTGAAGTTCAGCCAGTTTTCACTTGTTGAGATATGGTGGTTAGAATGTTTCGAGAATTTGACCTTTGCCAACCTCAAATGACCTTTGACCTCTGTGAAATCATCAGATATCATCTACTTACTACTTGTTATCTACATGAAGTTCAACCGACTTTCAGTTCTTGTGGTATCTTGTTTACAAGATTTCAGACTTTGATCTATGTTGACCTCAATTGACCTTTTCAACTTTATGAAAAACAATAGAGATCATATACTCACCAAAGCCTACTTATATACTAACAATTTTCACTTCTTGAGATATCGTGTATGCAAACCGAGGCGACACACACACACCATCACCATTGTATATATTCCTTCGGTCTTCGGCAATGAATGAAAAAAAATCTCCGGCATTGATAAAAGTGAATACAGTTCTGGCACTTTTTTTCTGAAACAGATAATAATTGAGGCGAAGTCTCGCTAGTAACAATAACCTGTTGAACCAGAAACCGTTGCTCAAAATAAATTTTCGCTAACATTACCCTAATAAAGAAGACGTACAACAGTTCTTTCCTGTTCCGCACAGAGCTGTGAACATTTGTAAAAATATTATTCTAATGTCGCGGAATACTTGTAAAAGATATGTTCCACTTGGCTGCTGAAGATTTAATGGAAAATATATTTATTTGAACGAGGCTGTAACTAGTTCCTTGGTATCGGGGCAAAATAATTGGAAAAACCTGCCGAAAGACCATCACATCCTGGACTCTTCTGGTTGCTAAAGGTGTCAAAAGCAACCTCGCACTCTTTTATCTTTACTTTACCATCACAAATTAAAGCGTTGTCCTCGGGTGGATACTTAAGACGATTTAAATTATCGACAGCGACATACTGGTTACATCTACTATTTGTATAGCCTGAAACTTGGACTAAATTTCGAGCCCCGCATTGTTCATTTTAAGCTTACGAATGGCATTACGATTTCTATTATGGGTACGTTTTTTTAAGTTTAGAAGATTTGTTTTACATTTCTCCCCTTGTTTTTTGCAAAGGACTCTTACTCAACGCTTAATAATACCTCGAATCTTAAAATCAAATATGTGTTGAAGGTTACATGTGTCCGCAGTCCAATCACTAAAGTGTAGTAGGAATTGTGAAAGGAATACTCTTGTTCTAATCTAGAAATTTCGTAGTTTCATCCTTTTTTTCTATCTCTTGCCTATTCATTGTCATATATTAAATGATTGATTTGCGATAATAAAGTCGCATTTAAAATAGCAATACAATCTTTAATATTCCTAGAATCATTAGCAAAGAATATAAGTATTCAGCGTCAAAGCTGGTCCTATTTCCTCCTTGAAAAGTTTCAAATCCATTCGCCACAGACCATTTCTTGGTCCGAGGCTAAGCCTATACCAATGGCAACATACTGTAACGCTTTCCGCTTCGGTAGTATGGTGAAGTACCCAGTTGGCAAGTGAGGAAGGGGGTGTAGAGAGAGACCCGAGGACACCGTTGAAAAGAAGTACAACTAAATATACCCCAACTTAATGCCTAAAAACGCTCCTTGCACGACATTATAAACAACCCCGTAACTGTGTAGAATCCTATACACGATTAACTGACCAATTAAGAAATAGCCAGTAAGATTGACAAGCGCCATAACCCAATTACAGGCGGTCAACGCTCTCTACAGTGCTATACGAATATGAGCTAACCCCGCCCCACTGTCTATGCACCCCCATAGTTGCCCGTATACTAAGAACAAAGGCGGCCTTGTCCACCGGACTGTTTACATAAAGCCCCGGAAGCAAGAACCAACTCTCGCAGCCAGCAATAAACTGATACTTAAATTACACAAACTAGGGACCTCCCAGCTTAAACATTAAAGTAAGAAACATTTTATAACGGTAAAACAGGCAAGATAGGAAATACATACACACGAGAAAAGTAGATTGCTTTCTCGTAACAAGACTTTAACAGAGCGACAAATTAGAAGGAAAAGTCAAATCTACAATTAAAAAATATAAAATAAATGAAGCTAAATTCGATTGTTACAGGCCTAAGTCAAACTCCCTATTGAGAACATCCCGATGAGACTGCTGCAAAATATTTCGGAGGTCCCGTGGGATGTTAATGTACTCTTTATTGAAGTAAGGGAATCTTGGTTTAATGCAATTTTAACCGTATATTACATCTCCACAGACTATAAGAGAATATTAACGCTATCGGAATACCAAAGTAAGATGATAGAGAAAGTCTTTGTTTTCCGGGATTTCGCTTTGGAGGTTGCCCTATTATGCCAATCTCTAAAAGGAAGGTACGAAAAACGAAGACCTGGAAGTAAATTAACTCATGGCGTTGTGAATATATGTTGTGTACCGTAGAAAGACATTTGAGAAAGTCTTCGTTTTCCGGGTCTTCGTTTTGGAGGCCTTCTTTTTGTAGCTAACTGTTGACACCCGATGAATTCCACAGTAACATAATATCATACAGACCCTATCAACCCGATTAACTGAAAGTAGAAATTAATTAAATATTTAATCACTCAAGGATATGAAGTATTTCAAGATCATCAATTAAAATTAGGATTAAAGAAATATATTTTAAGAAGCGGATGGTGTTATCTTATAGAAAGAAACGATCAATTTTAGAAAGTTTACATCAAAAGCAATACCAATTTAGGAATATCTACAAACAAAAAGAAAGAAAAATGTCACATTTTGATGAAATCTACTAGAAGTTAAGTCACACTCAAACTGTAACTTAGGTATGAAGTTGATAATTCAGGAGACTATCGGTAAATTCCCTGTGATATTATTTAAATAAAATTAATTAGCTTTTAGAGAAATAAATGCAGATAGACATCATCATTTAAACAAATCTTATTAACTGGCAATAATTACAATTTACGCTGAATTGTATGGATTTGGTTCAATCATGGAATAATTTGTAAATTAAAATATTAGTGTAAGCCTCAACAACCTTTCTCGCTTTAAAAAAAAACTAATATTTGATGTACATCTGCTTCTCTAAATTGTATCCTAGCTATCAGTAAAAACGTAGTTATTTAAATATAATTCTTCCAAAATATCCTACAATGGTATAAAACCTTTGCATTAGTTGAAGTAGAGGTTTCCTTTTAATGAGTCATATTACATTATTGACTAATATTTAAACTTTAAACAACATTTTACTTCTGAAAGTTCTAAATTAAAAAACACAATTAAATAAATTTGATCAATATTTTTATTCAAAAGAGAGAATTAACTCAACTTTTGATTACATGATCTTTGTAACCTTCTCATCGCGTCTTTTAGATTTGTTTGCAATTTATTAATAAATTAAATTGCTTCACTATATTATCCAACATTATTATTTTATGGACCTTACTAGCTGTAAAGAATTTAATTAACCATTTTATTGTTAAACAATCAAACTAATCTTTTAATCCTACATTACCGACTTAGTTTCCTCTAATCTAAACCATTTATTTCTGTTTTTACTTGACTTCCCTTAAAATCAATTCCTTATTTCCGTTCTCTGTATTTAAACCTATTTTTAAATAAACACGACCTAAATCAATAAAACTAATCCTTTAAATCCTACATTACCGACTTATTTTCCTCTAATCTAAACCATTTATTTCTGTTTGTACTTGACTCCCCTTAAAATCAATCCCTTATTTCCGTTATCTTGAAATGAAAGGGGGGTGTAGGCGGTTTTACACTATCTAACGCAACGTAGTCGCCAAGAACCTGAAGTATTTTTAAGGGAGGGCCCGAGGAACATGAGCTTATAGCATGTTCCTCGTGGTGAAACATAATTGCACCTATTAGGTGAATTGAGTGTACTGTTAATAGTAGGAGAGACTAGTGTAGGTTCTTATGACCAACTAGACCGGTTTCTGCTCTCAAACTTTATAGGAGGAGCTTCATCAGTAGTAGCCTTTGAATATTTTATATTCGGCCTGGGCGTCTGGTTCTCAAAATGCATCTATTTTCTGTGCACGAGTTTTTATGGACTCATAGTGCAGCTATAAGAGCATCTAAAAGAGCTTCGTGTGAACCTTGAGAGTCAGCTGATTCTTCGTTAGTACGAAACCTTGATTTAACAAGTAAATCTTTGAGATTTTGGGCCCTTTTGTAGGCTAGAATCGGTTCTTTTGGAAACAGTTTGGATAATTCCGCGTGTTGCGAGATTAAGTGCCAATGTTTCAAAAGTGCTTTTTTCAATTGCGTGGTTTTGATGTGGGGTGTATAGGTAAGCTTGAACACCAGTGGTGGTTCCTTTTGTTTAGGTTCGGTAGTAAGGTATTGCCCACGGTTTTCAAATTTTATGCCTTTCGTGGCTGATGCAATTTCCTCTTTCTTATAGTTACGCATTCTTTTTCTGTAAGAAATCCGTCTCATTGTTACAGAGACGTGCGTATCGTAAAACTTCCCCTTTAATGAAGCCTTTAAAAGTGGCAAGTGGGTGTACAGAGTTTCTGTCGAGGTATTGGAAGGTCTTCGTGGGTTTGGTGTAGACTTTGGTGTCTAATAACCCATTGGTTTCGAACCTTGGACCTTTGAAGATTTTCAAATCTATGTATGTTACCTCGGTGTGTGATATTTCTACCGTAAACTTTAAGAAGCGGTGAATTTCATTCAACCTGTTTACTAGATGTTCAAGTTCCTGAGGTGAACCGTCGTAAAACAATAGAATGTCATCTCTATAGCGGAGCCACTTTAAGATTTTATTATCTGTCGGTAAAATCTGGTTTTCTAGTCTATGCATGACGATATCACAGATTTCCGGAGAGGCTTGGCTATCCATGGCGCAACCGATCTTTTGTAGATAGAATTGGTTATTGAACTCGAAACAGTTTCTTGTTAAAATAAGTTCAATTAGTTTGCGCATGGATATGGAAGATATTTTATTTATTCCATATTCGCTTTTTTTCCGCCTTTTCATAGACTTCTTGACATATATCTAATGCCTCCTCTTGGGGAGTATTGGTATGGCGACGACATCGAGTGTAGCAAGTACTACTGCTTTTGGAAGCGGGGTGGCTTCCAAAATTTTCAGAATGTGATTTGTGTCTTTCACATAGGTGCTTTGTTTTAATACAATAGGAAGCAAAAAATAGTCCACAAATTCCGATATTTTTCGGTCGGTGATCCGTTCGGTTCCGCTTATTATCGGTCTGCCGGCAAATTTTGAGTTAGCCGGGGGTGCTTTATGAATTTTTGGTAGCACATATATGACCGGTGGGCGGATCTTGTGGCTATATGGTGACAAGTACTCGAAGGTGCTTTTATCGATTTCTTTTGCCAAGAACATTTCTTTTAGTGTTTCCTGGACTAAACTTTTAGTTTGAAACGTCAGATCACTTTCTAACTTTTCGTAGTGGTGACTAGCTAATTGCCTTTCAATTTCGGCTTGATAGTCTGAGTGATTCAGTATAGCAATGCCTCTATACCTTTATCGAAGGGTTTGACAATAATATAGCGATCTTTTTTAATTGCATTTAGTGCAAAGTGCTCCGCTTTATGCATGTTGCTATTGGCGTTTCGGATAGTAACACGTGCCATTTCGGTTTGTGTTGCTTCCAAGTAGTCCTCTAGGTTTTTACTAAAAGTCATGTTAGGTGACCATGTAGAGGGTAGACGGAATTTTGTAATCCCTTTTTGCTTTTTGTTTTGCATGATGAAGCGGATTCTCATTTTTCTTTTTAGGTCTTTCGATGACTTGAGAAGATCACTTCGTTTAAGTTTTTCTGGAGTTGCTATGAACTTCAGACCTTTTCCCAGCGCAATAAACTCTATATTGGACATGTTTCTGTCTGATGGGTTCTTTACGAACTTTTTTAGTGTTTCTGCTTCTTTTCGAAGGCATTGGGCTTTGAGTGACTACTTGTAGTCTGTAGCTCCCTGTTGGTGGTGCAGAATTTTTCGGAGCTTTTAGTAGCTTTTACTGATCGGACATATTTGCGTTTTTTAGATAACGAGGAAGAAAGAAGAGAGACAGAAAGTACATTTTGCATGTTGACGGAGAGGAGAGTAGCTCTTTCTGGAAAATTTGATGACCCTAAAAAGGGCCGTTTTATATCAAGCGGTCTCCTACGTCTACCTTTTGTAGGGTTTCTTTCTGTTGTTCGCCTTTGGTCGGCGGGTTACTCTGGATTCCTCCCTTTTTGCTGACTTTTGGAGGATGGTTGTCAGAAGCCGGTTTGCTTCAGGAGCTTCTATGGTTGACTCTAGGTCGGTCTCGGCTCTTGATTTCTTTTCCAGAAATCTCTCCCGTTGTCTTTTTGCTTGGCAGGATAACTCTTCTCTCCAGATTCTGCGGAGTGTCCTGCCTGCCAGTTGGAGCACTTAATTTCTTCCTATTTTTAAATTAACACGACCTCAATAAATCAAACTTATCCTTTAAATCCTACATTACCGTTTTATTCTCCTCTAATCTAATCCTTTTTTTGTCTTACGTTTGTACTTGACTCGCCTTAAAATCAATCCCTTATTTCCGTTCCATTAATGTATTCCTATTTTGAAATAAACACGACCTATATGTCCCCGTTTATTACTTTCCTTTGCTATCTTTTTATTTCGTTATTTATACTATCTATAATATGATAATAATTATTCTAGTTCTAACCAAATCCAATCTATTTATCTCTATCTACTCTATTACCAGTAACTCTATTCTTTCATTCTAGGTTCCTATCTCCTGGGTGAGTCTATTAGGCTGCTCTCCTAGAGTTGATAAGTCTGGTCCGAACCTTATCCTTCAGTCTGGTTTCTCTCTCTCTATCCTGAGTTCTCTCCAGACGCTGGTGATCAATGACATGGACAGGAGACTAACTAATGACGAGTTGGCGGCCATCTTGTCTTACTCCTCAGAGTGTACAAGCTTGAAGGAGCTGCAGTAAGTATTCCGGTGTAGATGTTAGAATCATCATAACAGTTAAACAGGGAATTAATTAAATTAATAAAAGTTAGTAATATTAAACTAACAATAGAGAATGTAAACTCTGCTGTATTTTAATGTCAAGGATTGGATATAACTAGTTTAATTGGATTTATTTTAATAATTAGGTCATCGTGAAAGGAATTATGTAGGATGTTATGATAAATGAAACAAAATATAGAGGATAAATAGGGAATAGTTTAAGAGGGTGTTGGCAAGAGAGGGTTGGAAGGGTAGGTGGGGGTTGTTGAAAACGTTCTTTGTTTAGTTTATTGTTAAATTTTAACTAAGAAATAGGTTTTAGAATGACAGGAATGTTTATCAGGATCAAACAAGAGTTTTATACACAAAGTAGGTGGATTTTAATAATTCTAGTGAGTATAATGAATATTCTAAAATATATTTTTAGAGTTTTATAAGTACTAAATGTTACTTTTGAAGGTGAAACCTCCCAAAACAGTGTTTAGTTATGAACACCTTATTCAAGAAATGTTTTTAAAATTATTAATATAAAATGAGATAAATAATGGCAATGTACCATAGCTACAAAAAAAACAAGAAATAATGATCAAATGATAATATTCTAGCAAAACTGAAATTCATACCAAACAAGCAACCGATACAACAGTTTCAGTTGTAACAGTTTCAAAATTAGTTACTGAAAATAAGTTAATAAATAAACAAATAAATAAAAGTAATTGTAACAAAGTTATTTATAAAGTTCACTTGTATTTTTTTTATTACAATAAAAATCATTGAAGGCAAATCTTCATCTCATAAATTCCAGCGATAAAAGTGTGATCCACTCAGAAATACATTAACGTATTTTGAAAAAGAACAATGTCATGCCAAATCAGTTAATTAAGATTTATTTCACTCATTATTTAAAGAATAAATAAAACAAAGCTTCATCATCGTGAGCTTCATCATGTTTAAACTAATAAATTCATAAAAAAATCATTAAAACATTCCCGTTGTTTAACTGTTAGTAACCGTAAATAATATTACTTCATACTTGTATCGATCATGAAACCTCTGCATTGTCCTTAACCTTTTATTGTTGATAACCCCACCCCCTGCCCTTTCCCTCATAGGTCATTCGAACACCGGTTTCACTCAATACATTTCCGACACCTCCCATTTACCAATTCAGTGTTACCATACTTACCCCCTTCAACGTACCATCATTACACTCTTGGTTCTTTGTAGTTTCCCTTTTTTAATTCACGTTTACCCTAACGTACCCTATCATCACCCTTCTCCCTCCCTCATCCTATCATCACCCTCTTTGTTCCTGGCACCGAGTGGTTTGTTTTCATTATCTCCAGCTCCATTACCAATTACTTGTGTTTTCTTTGTTTCTTCATGTCCATTGTTTCCTTTACATAGGCCTACTAAGAATATATTGTAGTTTTATAGACAGAGACGTAAACCTCGCTAATACTTTAATTTATTTCTTTTTTCTCAGACAAGACTCAGGAATCAAATTGGTTACATAACGTCATAGATTACTCATAACCAGACAAACTGAATATTTTCATTTAAATACACCGATACTCTTCTGGCCTTCATTGGTCCCACAAATCAAACCTCGTAAAGAGTTTCTCCTTACCGGCCTTACCATTCACAATTTAAGGTAATCAGTGACATCTTCAACTTACAGCTGACGTGTTACTACCAATATATATTTAAGTTGCACCGCCTCTCCGCCTCATCCCCGTCCCCACACGCCCCCTCCCACCGCATAATCCGACACTCTAGACCCCTATGCCCCTCTCCCCTTTTATACACCTTACCTGTTCCCTAACTTCACCCCCCCCCTCCCCCTCGCCATCCCCTTCAGAGAGATGCATGTGTATGTTTTTAGAGAGCCCATCAAATCCATCCCGTTTCTACCTTATAACATCATCACCGTTTTAGTACACACGGTAGGCCTAATCTCCTTTTACGATAGATGTATGCACAGACGATTGATTTAAACAATTTATTTATCTAAAGTAAAATACGTTAACAGTAAATATGCCACAACTGGAACTCCCATAAATACCTAATTAGCATAATAATATATGACATGAGCCAAGGTTAAATCTAATGAATAGAAAGATAAACGAGCCAGGCGTTTAGTGTACACGTGGAATGTTGTAACTAAAATTGTCATACAACGTAACCATGGAAACTGACGCCTAGTAGCTAGGTCAGTCCGTGTCTAGCAGTGGCTGGGAATTATGCATCATTTTAATCAATACTGGCTAGATATATCTAATAGCCATTCAGTGATATGTCATATGCCATGATATTTCAACGTGTTCTCATTATGTAGTTATTCTTATTTTAATTGAGCAAACTTGATTTTCTTGGTTGTTTAAAACATCCCCTACTTGCTCCTATCTCATATTTAAAAGAAGGAATATTTTATTTCCTTTCGTCGATGTGTTTCCTTCTAGTCGGTATAAGGAAGTCTGCCTAATTTTACACATTATTGAATAGCTCTTAATGTAACTCACACGTGAATACAAACATTGTTGGTTTTTAATTGCCTGGTTCTATGAAGAACATTTTGTTCCATGAAGTTGATCAAACGTCACTTTGAAAATAGTTGAGGTTTATACAATATTTTCATAGTTCCATTATTGCATATAAAGCCAACAACTTATGCTCCATATAATCTGTCATTACTTAAGCTGTGGAAAAGGAAAAGGGGGTTACCCTTTAACTGCTAAACAATTCAAATGAAAGACGAACATTTCGATTTCTTTTCAAGTTAGCCAGCCCTGTGGATTGTTTTGCCCTTATATAATAACATAATATCAAGTAACCGTTAAACGTCTTCGACACCTACGATTGAAAGTCTAAGTACCTGCAGGTGTTTAATAGTGGTATTTTCATAATCTAATATAGGTTGATTTTAGTGTTTTCTATTACAACCAATAATCCTATAGTTATATTGTATTGATTATGCGAGATGGAGATGAAATATTGTTCGTGTTTAGCGGGGAAAAAATAATACGAAGGTTCATGCCGCCTTGTCAAATCTGACATACAAACATATATTGCTCAGCCATAACATATAAACAATACGAACAATTAAATAAAGCAAAGGATATTCTTTAAAGTTCGTTTTATGATATATTATATATCTTTATCTTTAAATATAGAATTTAAACTGCATTTTTATATCTGCACAAAACAGTGAAAGTGGAAAAAAAATATTCCTTCTAAGTTTAACATTTATAATGGACAATGACAATTATAAATCGCTTTCAAATTTTAGTAATAATATGATAAGAAAATAAACAAGAGAGAGAGATGACAAACGGGTCTCTTGGTGACCGCATGACTCGTCCAGTAACAGTAACCAGGAATACCTTACAATGTGGCTTTGAATGAACAGTTAATGAAGTTATAATATAATTAACGCATGATCTGCTTCCAATGACACATTGATATCCGTCTCAGCAAAGCTACTTGATATCAAAAACGGTCCTTAATCCCACCACCACCCCATATCCCTACCCCCACAAAAATAATGTCGATACGGTACGTGAACTCCCAGCCTATAAAGTGTTTGTTGCTGAAATAAAACAAGCGTACGTACGTACATTCGTAATAACACTTCGTACGTAATATATTACGTGTACACATACGTACTAATATTACGTTCGCGATATTATTACATACGTTCTTGATAATTATAACGAATGTAGGCCTACGTAAGTACAAACATAGGTGTTTTTATTATGTGATATAGCCTATGTTAACACTTGTCTAATGTAAGCGAGCGTACTAACGTGATATCCATCACGTACGTACGTGATAATATTACGTACGTAGTATTATTACGTACCTACGTAATAAATATCACGTAAGTTCGTGATATTATTACGTACGTACGTGATCATTATAACGAATGTAGGCCTACGTAAGTACGTACGTAGGTGTTTTCATTATGTGATATAACCTATGTTAACACTTGTCTAATGTAAGCGAGCGTACTAACGTGATATCCTTTACGTACGTATGTGATAATATTACGTACATAGTATTATTACGTACCTACATAATAAATACCACGTAAGTACGTGATATTATTACGTACGTACGTGATCATTATAACGAATGTTATCACTTGTCTAACGTAAGCGAGCCTACGTGATATACTCCGGGATACATCTTTTTCATTTCAAAGATGGAGCGGGATGAACTTGGGTCCGACAATTTTTAGTCCGCGGCTTAACGTTAAACTAAGCTTGATTCTGTGGTTGGATGATTGATACAAGCGAGGTACATTGAGGGAGAAGTATTATGATATTATAATCTTGTTAGACCGTACAGTATACAGTACGTGTATGCACGTATCTTGTACGTTGACCAATATGTTACAATCTATACGTATACTGCTACTCCTAGACAAATGCTTAGGAGGCGGGGTGGGGCTGGGGGGATGCGGCCTGCCAACCAAATAGTTTGTGAACATTCGGGCAATATGCTGAGAATTTTTCGGGCACCTACTGAAAGAAACATAATTTGCATTGTGTTTTGCATTGGTAAAACTTCTAATATTATTATTATCATTATTATTGTAACGACTTCCCCAATAATTCTAACCAATATGGAAGGGTAATAACACGGCAAATGATTGTATGTTATTGGCCTGCGATGTAATAACCGATGCATACCTGTATGATATGCACGTTTTTCTATATAGTTCCTTTCCATGTGCCGGAGTATTGGTTTTACACTGAGCTAGGCAATACATATATAAGATTGAGACGATACTGAGCTAGACTTGGAGATATTAATTGGATATCATGTGTTACCGGTTAATCCAGATCATTTAATTTAATGCTCGCCAAACTCAACTTGTTGTAGTAAGTCTTACAGACAATAGGTTTGTATACGCACATAGCCATTCTCTTAGATTCTGAAGTAAACAACATATTATCAGGCTGTCAAATATTCTTTTCACATATTACATACTTGGTTTAATAATAAGTAAGGTCTCGGGTCTCATTTGGGTTAGTTGAGACAGACTAAAATACTGCTTGGATTGATGAGTCGCAATATTGGAAGGAGAGGGTGTTATAACGAATTTCTCCTTGAACAACATTGATGTATTTCACCAAACTCATAGCAATCATAACAAACATAATGAATAATCATATGCTACCACAAAGATTCAAGGTTTCACACCCTCCCTCTACCCCTTCCACCAGCTCGGTAAGTTAATATCGGCCCTATGCAAGATCTGTGTGTGGTCGATATTTAATGGTTTTTGTCTGAAAATAGTAATATGAGAAATATATGAAAAAACGGATTGTTGAAAAAGAGGTAAAACGAGTGTTTAAACTCTCCATATGTCACACCACGATCAATATATCTCTACTAAGTTGATGGTCAGTTTACTAGTATAACTACTGAGTGCAGACTTCAATGCAAATGTTTGCGATGAAACCATCCAGTTACCGTGCCAGGTGCGACTGAACCTTTAAAGAAGGGTGGGTGAGGGTAGGGGGCGGGTGGGGGTGTTGATTAAGCACATGCTCTGTCACTAGTATGATGACCCTGAAAAGGGTATAAATAATACTAATAATAATCATCATCATCATCATCATCATCATTAGCATCATCATCATCATCATCATCATCATCATCATCATCATCATCATCATCATCATCATCATCATCATCATCATCATCATCATCATCATCATCATCATCATCATCATCATTATTATTATTATTATTATTATAAGTATTAATATTATTATGATTATAATTATTTTTTGTTTACCTTTTTCCTGAAATAACCCGAGAGGACCAGTTGTTGCTCCCAGTTAAAAAAGTTGTAATGTCCTCGACCCTCCTACCCATCTCCATTCCATTCTCACTACGTTTCAGTGCAACTTTTTGCAGGTTTTTTATCCCGCCATTTCGTCGAAAAAATGTAATTTGTTGCATCTTAAACTATTTTGAGATTAGTTTACCTTTAAGTTTCATTAATTCTATATTTTATATTTAACAATTGAACTCTAACTATCTGAGACATTTTAGTTCTCATTTAAAGTGAGACAGATTCACGAAGACAAACTATAAAATCAATACATTTACCAAAAATAACATACGATATAAATCACGTGATCAGAGCTTGCGGTTATTACAGGGAACCTATATAATTCCGTTTGTGGTGTACAATGTTGTATTTCTACATGTCTAAACAACTTTGTATTAATTTTTAGGTTATACATATAAATTATTAAGCCACTTCTGATAATGTGGACGGCTATACGTTTTGCAGTCACTATCAATAACATACAAACAGCAGTTCCAACTATCATCATTATTATCTACATTACTATGTTCATTCTAATTTATTTTTCGTGGAATATTTGAAACACAGACTTGTGATTATAATTCATTCTGATCAGATTGATCAATCAGATGTGATTTACTTCCATGTTATTTGTTGTTGTTGTTTACTTTGTTTATCTTCATATATTTGGTAAACAATAAACCTGACTAGGAGGACATTCCTCTACGTCATCTAATCTAACACTGTGATTACTATACTTCTCTCCATAGGTTTCTTGGATACCATCAGCCAGAAACTAATCCGGTTGGATTCATTCCATCATCCTGGGAATCAAGAAACCTGAAAGGTATGATCACAATGACGTCATAATAGTCACATTTCTTACATTAGCCACAAGTTTCTTACATTTATTTAAAGGTTTTACCAACTATGTGAATGTCTGTTGACTTGTAGATTGTTGTTGATTCACAAACAAGAGAGTAATGATTCAGCAACACATGACTGCAATAGTGTATGCCGGAGAAAAACCAAAACAGAGTCTTGTGATGGTACACAACGAACCGAATAATAGAAATATAACGACACTTAATATTGCTAAGCTTGGTTGATTTAAGAGATAAGTCATATTCCTTTCATTTAGAGTATTTGAGATCACTGTCCTATAATATGTTTTGGTGAGTAGCCATCACATCAAGTGATGCTTTAAATCTCTTTACCAAATGAAGTGGTATCATGCACTTTGGGCAACTTAATTACACTGCGACAATGATTGTTTAAGGTTTTGTAGGGCTTTGATGTAATGATGTGCTTTGCCCTTACAATGAAAGTACATGTTCCATTCCCCCTCGGAGTTTTCCAATCCCCCCCCCCCCACCCCGGCAAACACACACATGCAAACACGCACACACACCTCCGCAGAAACTATTCTTTCAATCTGAATTGCAGAATAAATCCGCGAAGTCTAACTTAATTCTTGTCCAAGCAAACGAAAGCAAACGAAATCAACACAATGCTTGACACAGTCCATAAGTTTATTTACTTACACAACGGTATTATGTTGATTATTCGTACTACTACCAGGGATCTTACGTAACTCAGGATTAGTGATATTTGACATTTTTGGAGAAAGGTATAGGCCTACCGTATTATGTTAGTTCTGGCCCGTGATCCCTTTGTAAACCGCAGTCTCCGAATATATTTTAAAACAGCAACATCTGTATCAGCGGATATCACTGGCCGTGTACAATGACGAGACAAAACAGATTAAACAAGAATAAATAAATTAAAAATTAATAAAGCAAATGTATACATTTAAGACGCAATATCAATAGGTTGGTTATTAAAATAAAAACTATAGGCTGCAAAGTGTTTTAAAAAAAAATAAGCGAATGCAAGACAGAGAGCAAAAATGTAAAAGAACCGTTGGGACTAAATGCACCGTACTCGAAATATCATAATGGGTAACATTAGCTGAATATAATAACATCAAAGACTTATAAAGGCAAAAATAAGACACACGTTTTGTGTTTAACAGGAACATGCGGTAGTGAAATCCGGCATCATTATTTGGGAAGTGGGGGAAAGGGGGTAGGGTCTGTGGTCCTTCCCCAGACTTGGTACCTTCTGAGGCAAAGTTTAACATATATCTAAGTCCAAACGCAACATTGTGCTATGTTTTCTACTTGAAAATGCTGTGTTAGTTTGAAATGCGTAGTGGTGGTGGTGATGGGGGGGGGGGGCACACCATCAATTCCTAGGTCGGCGCTTGAAAAGTATAAACGAACATTAACATTAAAGCATGATTTGCTTTGAAAAATACTAGACTATAAATAATAAGTCGGTAATGATATTAAGGAAAGCATTAAAAACAAATGTGAATTTAAAACAATATTTAATTCATTTTTATACTTCTATAGAGGAAATTAAACACGTATGTATACAAGTGATGTGTCAGTTATAGACTGTTCCAGAACGGACCCCTATTTCGTTTGTCTCCCATAGTAATCACAGCAACCAAGCAGAAACTAAGTTAAATTATCAATAGAAATTTAATTACATATTTTCCTTATGATATGAACATCTTTTGTAAATCGCAAAGTTAAGAGTCAAAGCCTAGTGAGACTAATATGATACTGAAAGTGCTCGTTGCTTACACTAACGCTTTACTTGTAAACAGGAAATTGAATTGCACTATTATAAATTGAGAAAGTGACCTCATAGACATACACACGGGGCGTGTGTTGTCACACCACGCCCCCAGAGAAATTCAAAACTCGGTCATAAATTGATGCCAAGTCGGTCGACAAATTGGAGACAAATTCAGCGTGGTCGTACACTTAAGAATGTAAGAGTTATAATACAAAAACGAAGAAAAGAAAACAGAATTGGTCTCTCTGTTACTCCTTTATGTCTGCATTTCTCCAGATTTGGATAATATTATGGCTAATAAAACGTAGCAGCTTCTATAGGCGTGGACCCCCTCCCCCCTCCTCCACGCTGTTTCCCGGGCTTTAGCCCCTCAACCCAGCTTGGGCTATGATGCACGTTCTATACAATATTACGGTTAAGCTTCTGCCTGACAACTTCTTTTTTTTACTTCTGCAGCTACCGGGGACTTCGCAATACACCCTTTGATAACATTAAAGTACCAAAGAAAAATATTTAATTTACATTTTTGGCTGTAAATCCGCATGCAGATTAAAATGTGCATAAAATAGGCTTGATTTATTATCTGATGAGTATTAGTTTAATTTTCAAGCCATCAATATACATACTGTGTATCGATTCGGTACAGTTTTATATCGGTATTACTTGATGATTTAACGATGTATACTTTACTCAAATTAACGCGTGTTATCTGTCGAAGTTTTTACTTGATAGGTTTCTTTGATTTTCGCTGAGATGCTAAAATGTCATAAAGAAAGAATCTTAAATATTTTTGAGTAAGGCAGCTTACTGTGTTTATTATAGTAACCATTGATCCTGCAAGTATTAATTTAGAGAGGGATTCAGAGTAGATACAATTCAAGTAGTATTATTCGTCGGTCAACGCGTAAATACAAGAAAAGTTCAGTAATATTTTGTAATTGAATGTTATCAACTGTGTGGTCCACCATCTTGTCTACATGACGTCTACAAGAAATTTTAGACGTTATAGAATTCATTGTATTCGTTTAAGTGAGTTAAAAACAAACAAATGCATTACTAAGCAGAAATGGATACAGGCGAGTGATCGTGTGCAGGATGGGAGGTATACATATTCAAGCCGCACCTCTTGCTTATGTCTTGTTTTTTCGTTGGTCGTTATGCTCTTTTTTGTTCTTTTTGTGGGGGGGGGGGGGTTGGAGCGGGGTATTTGACTAAGGAGCTGCTGTACAGGTTCGTCTTACTGTAATGTTATATACGTTGTGTTTGGGGAATGTTCTTACTCATTAAATGTAAGTAATGCTGAAGGGAAATATTTCATCCTTCGCTTGGATCAAGTAAAGTGCCATGGATGTACCTAGTCTCTGATGAAAAAAAAAGAAACTCACGTGGTTATTGAAAATGTATACGTGTTTCTTAATTTTAGTGGAAATGTGCAATTGTCATACCGTTATTAAGTATACCAGTTACCAGTATTGAAACTGAATCATAACCGTTAATCCATGGACGTGCAGTTAGTTATAGCAGGTGGGTAGATCTGGACCGGTAAAACGGCTGGTTATTAATATAGTGCGTACTACAACTATGTTATCTTTATAATATATGCTGCAATAAAATCGGCTCTCATTCAAATTCCGGAATCTGAAAATGTAAACAAACAGAAACAAATGGATGTTACAATGGTCTGTTTTATTTCAATTCAACAAGTATTGTAATGGTATACAATTGTTGCTGATATTTCTGTTCAGTTCGTGTTGTAGTTTTGTCACGGCCTTTATTGATGATCTACAAGACAAACCACGATATGAAACATAATTTATATTGTTCTAATATCATTCATATTTGTTCACATGTGAGTGTTGTCTGTCGCCATCAACACTTTTGTCGATAACAGACTGTAACATAGAAATCCTTAAACTTGTCAGAAATGTTGACAGTGTTATCGCTATGTTGTAATTGTGTATGTCAAGACATAATAACACAAAGCTAGATTATACATACCTTCCTCCTCCATAAAGTACAAGTAGAGATATTGATGTATGCAGTCTTAATACAGTTGAAAACAAACATTCATAATGAAGTGCCTAGAAGCATGACATAATAAACCTTATTTTATACAACTGACATACTCTCAGGACATCAGGAAAGTGATCACGTGATTTTGACGATGATTTGTCTAGTCTTGTAGCTCCATACTTTAACTCAATAAATTAATTCCAAATACTTTTAGTTTAATTTATATAACCGATATTTAAATTAGTGGCTTTCGTGATCTTTGATGACGTCACTGGTGTTGAGTGTTCTATGACCAGTTCATCATCTCATGGATTATTATTTTTATCTGAGCATCAGATACTCGACAATCATACTCTTAATTAAGTTCAAGAATTGTTCCTATTTGAGTTATTTCACATATTTTATGTAGGATAAGTGAACAACAGTTCTGCTATATTAATGAGATGATAACAATTCTAAAATGATAGGTTATATAACTTAGAGGATAGTGATATTAAACTGATCGGGAATCCTACTGAGATATAAAGATTTTAAACTGATCACCTATATAACTGAGATGATAATGATTGTAACCAGATAAGATCTACATTACGGAAGCTACTAGATTGATTACTCAGCTGATGTGAAGTTATTATCGATAGCCAACATAAATCAGATTAATATAATGTTTACGATTTTAATCCAGACCAATAAAGATTAACTATGCACTGATAATTTACATTATTTTTTTTTCCATTTTACCCAAACAGTTTGGAATTTTAGTTTAATGTCTTCTTCTCGTCGTCTGGATTTGCAGACCGGTCTATTGCAGGTAAGAGATAATTCACCTTTATGGCAGCTATTGCTGATAATACACGACCGAACTCTGTCTTTCCATTCACAATAATTATTAATATCAATATTGTGATAACATTTGTCACTTAAATGTATACTTGATTGCTCTCAGCATTATAAGCTTAATAAGAACATAGATTTTGCAACTATTCGAACTGGTTCCGGTGGTGAGATGGGAGGGATGTTTATAGTCTGTATGAACTTCAAAATTATTAATACAACATGACTTCCAGATCCCTTCCGATTGCTTCTATTGCAGAACTTTGGTCCAATTTACCTCCTTCTGACCCTGAATATAGCCACGTGTTTCTATCATTACTCACACAACTACTTTATAATTCAAACATGTCTCCTCCAGTACACATTAATAACAATAAAAACAAATCCATTACGTTAAAGTATAAGGATCAAAATCAATCTAAATGTGTTTTCAAGCTTCACTCCTCCATAACGTCCTGAGAAAACTGTTATATTGTTGATGATGTATAAGTTTTTAAACTCTAAACTCATTTCGTGGCAGCTGCAATGTATGCAAAGATAATGAGTAAAGGAGACTCGATTATAGTAGTTTCAGTGTGTAAAGATACAACGTAATCATTCGCAACATTCAAAGGAAAGCGAAATTTAAATCGCTGTGCCAAGAAGGATGAGAAAATTGATGGATGGGAGCTGTAAAAGAGAATAGAGGAGATGGGGTGTTGAGATCATTGTTTTCATGAATACCAATCAGCACTCACAACACTAAGTTATATACTGACACACCCGTCGATATTACTAGTACTGTAAATATATGCCTATAGCTAAACGTTATACCCTTAGACTGCGGGTTTGTTACATATTGTGCAGTATGTTGATGTATATGGCGTGTTTTAATTTGTGTGGGTTGTGAGTGTACACACAATGAGCTTCAACTTTGGATTCCGATAAAACCGTAGAATGTCATGAACAGTGTCAGGTTTGTTCATTTATTTTCTGAGAAAATGTTAACCATATCACAATCAACAGTTGTAACAGTCGTATAAGAGTCCTTTCAATCGAACCTGTACCTTACTTTAGCTGTCCCCGTATAGCTGTACCACTACCACTGTCCCTATATAGCTGCCCCTGTATAGTTGCCCCTGTATAGTTTCCCATGTTTAGCTGCCCCGTACAACTGCCCCGTATAGCTGTCCGTATATAGAGGTGGCCCGTATAGCTGCCCCCGTATAACTGCCCATATATAGCTGCCCGTATTGCCGCCCATGTATAGCTGCCCCTATTCAGCTGTCCCTTATGCCTTCCCCGAATATCTTCCTCCGTATATCTTCCTCCTTATAGCTTCCCCCGTATAAGTATCCCTATATTGTTCCCCGTATATCTGCCCCCGTATAACTGCCCCTATACAAATGCCCCTATTAAGATGCCCATATATAGCTGTACATATAGAGATTCCCCGTTTATCTTCCCCTGTATAATG
>JAIPMN010042522.1:4978-18180 GCA_020650975.1 Apostichopus californicus
TTATTTTTAGAGGGGAGGGAGGGGGGGGGGTGGTGATTATTGCATTCGTGATAAATGGGAATAATTTCGAAAATAGAAAGAAACTTTGTAGTAGTATGTGCAGCTCTACTAACCCGTTTTGTTGTTCTCTTGTGCGGATACAATGGAAATCGAAACATGTGCAATTACTTTATAAAATATGAATATAAGACACATATTCGTGTTATTTCCCTCGTGTTTTGAACAGACACAAACAAACATACATTAGACGATTTTGAAGGAGTCAGGATCGGGTTGGTTGGGGGGGGGGGGTGGAGGTTGGGTGGAGTTGTTCCAACTACGGTTTAGTCGGTAACTGGTAATCTAATTTAAATATTCGTAATTTTTCATCGGCTAATTGATTATTGTATCTTGATAATTATCTTCAATTGTTAAGGATATCATATTGCCACACCTGGACCTTTCAGCCTCATTCATTGCTTATCATTGGTGTCTAGGATTGGGTGGATAGTTGAGGGCGCCAAATAATAGAGGAACAACTCACGTTAACATTTGTATCACGTTATTCCAAACGTAGAAACAAACTGATAAAAATCTGGAACTGAACAGAAATACATATATTTAAAATGTATTTTTGTTATAGCATTCTGTAAGTTAATCATGAGCATTGGTATGATAATTAACGACCGAACATATCATTTCAATATTTATTTGAACACCAGTAGCGGGTATGACTTTGAAACAACATAATTGACATACTTGACATAACCGACGCTTAATGTTTCCAACATATCACTATACATCCTCGTGAAAACATAGGTATTTATTCCTCTGAAGCGAAACTTAGCTGTTAGTAAAAATGAATGACAGTAACAAATATCTTAATCAAATAATGTCTTTACTTAAAGAAATGTACTGAACATATCCCGCTTTAACTTCACCGTCTCGATGTACATTAAATATGAAACCGTAGAATGTTGTCAATTATGTTGCACCGTTCTTGTTTATGTTCATTTAATGTCGCGGCAAATGTCACATACAACAGTCGTAAAAACAGTCCGTTTAGCCGACCCTGTATACCTTACTGTAGCTGCCCTTACATATTTGCCTTTGCAGCAGGCTCCCTGGTTTTCACTGGTTATGTTAATTTACTTCGTGTTCTCTGGTGTAAGGAGTAGTTGGTCTTCCATTAACTAAAGCTGCCTATTACGTCATAGGTTGTAAATTTTTCAAACCGTGAAATATTCGCAGAATTATTGGATACCCTGCAACTTACTAATATATCTAGATATTTTGTCACAATCTCGTGACTGCTCCTAATCAGTGAATTATTTGTCGTTGATCCAGATTTAGACAATTTGTGTCCCACACATTGAGTGTCATGAATATTTGTTTATTAAAAATCTTACTTAAATCTTCCCCGGTGGACTGAAGTAACATTATGTTTTCAAGTCCTTCTCATTCCTTTAACGGTCGAGTTTACATACCAGCAGATGGTAGCAAAAACAGCACACAGTACAGAAATTGTAAAAGTCCACTTTGGTTACTCTATACTGCTAAGTTCATTCTTACTCAATTATTAACTCTAACTTTGTTCTTTGCATGGTTTTAAAATCATATCAGAAACTGGTTTTCATTACCCATCATTTGTGTCTGGAATGCATATATAAACGAAATTGCTTGTGAACATCAGACTCACCGTTATCCAAAATGCACATGCTGGACAATTTGGCGATTGATATAAATGAAGGAAGAGGTGAAACGTTTATTGATAAAATGAAAGAAAATTGAAGACTATTTTGTAAATTGTGAAAATATTATATTCGTGATTTGGAATAAACTGTAGAAAAAGATCTTGCAAATATATATTTGTAGTGGCAAAAGCTATGCTCTGTGGAGTATACCATTACCGATGTTTCGGTTGACTGGTGATTAAATCACTTCCCACGCACATTTACACAACAAGACCATAATACCAGTTAGAATGTGAGGCAATTATACTACTGCTTCGTTCTGTTGTCTAGATACCATGGTAACCAAAGAACTGGACACGTAATTTGTGACGCTGTATACGTAATCAATGTTTAAAAGATCACCTTCATGAATCTGAATGTTTTTAAGATACTGTGTTACGGATATAAAGATTCTAAGCCCTTGCTGTATATTGCTTTCTGCAGTTTGTTAAAAGCATCTTAGATGTACAGTAGACTCTACTTTGGATAAACTGGATGATCCGTTTACAGCAATGGTTGGATGACAAGACTAACTTAACGAATGTGACATGAACATAGCTGGTTTCGTTTACAGTATCAACTTATTCGCCATCAAATAGCACTTAACAGTTTTCATCATTTTGATAAATTATTATAACTTTAATAGATGCTTGAAGTCATGTGAAATCTGGTTGTTTTTTAACTAGCATCGGAACATAATCAGACCTGTTACGTATGTCATAGCTTCACCTTCTTATACATGTAAGAATTGGGGCTGAAGTTGTTCTATTATTATCGCCTGCTGAGGCTAATTACAAGCGGTCAGATTCATAGTTCCTACTATAATATTGCTAAACCGTTGTAAAAATAACATGTACACTAAGAGCTTCCGTAAGAAATATTTAGCTCGAATCTATTACAAAACGCCAGATATATTTTTCATATCATTACCATGATCACCAGTATAAATATAAAACAATCAAACATGAGAATCAAAGACTACGAAATACAAAAATATGTACATCAATATGAACGTAAAAAAAGTTTAATAAATACTTGAAGTCTTGAAAACCGATGTTACTATAAATAATCTTTAAAAAAGGGTTCAAGTCACTCTGTTTAAATAAACTTTACAGCAAAGCAAAGAAAATTATTTCTGAATGGCTTTTTTCCACTTTTCGGCAAGATATTAGGATTGTGTACATTCCTATTGGCTTTAACTAAAATAGGTGCAGGATAGAAGGTGTTCCATATAAATAGTTAATGTCTTCTCAATACAATAGAACGCCTAAAGGAATTAGTTAACGGAAGAGCTGTAAATGTTGCAAATTATAATTTGGAGGATTTTTAATCTGCTTTTATCTTTTTGATACACCGTTATCGATGAAAGAATTATCCCTCGCGACGAAAATAGTATAAGCAATGCTTTAACTGAAACATCACCTTTGACGAGGGATTTGTCTTAAATACAGAATAAGCTGATTTACAGATACGACTGTCTGGTATAACATACAACACATATTCATATAGTATATTGTTATAGGTAATCTATTGCAGTCGCTATGAACTAAGACATGTTTGGTTACATGAATGAAATGTTACAGTATGAAAGCTATATGGACTTCAAACTAGTCTTGGTGATTTTCTAACTTTAAGACATAAAAATTGACATAAAATCAGCGCAATGTTACATGTTGTCTACTTCCTGTCAGGCTCACAGTTTACGTTATAACCCCCTGTGACGATATTACGAAGTTTCATCACCATGTCATCATCCTAAGCTTTCTATTTTGTTCAACTTCCTGTTGCGGCTAGAAAACTACTTTTCATATTTTACTATTAACTCTCCCTACTCCTCTCTTTCAACCCCCTTTCATCTCATATGGAAATAATATTCATGTGTTCCTAAAGCAGCCATATCCGTTGTTGTATTATATTATTCATTTAACATAAAAACGAGACCTTATACAACCATAAATGTTAAGATAGATGTGTGCGCATTAATGAAATGTTCATTCATGTAATCATACGTCGCACTTTAGACATTCTAATTCAGTAAACTTGAATCCAATTAAAGACAATCGGTCATTAAAATATATGAGTTGCTTAATTATTGTAATAGCATACTTTCTCTGGTGTGATTCGCTATTTTTTAATTATTATATCAAAGATTAATACAAACTTCCTTAGAGATTCTCATGAAAGGGGGGGGGGGAGGGACGGGCTAGGTCTCCATACTGAAGTAACGATAATTATATTTAAAGATAAATGTTCATTTGTCCAATGACGAGGAGTTATTTGTCCAGGATGTATATATCGTACAATACAACGTGAACGTCAGAAACCCTTGTGACGAGGTATGGTACAAATAAAATAAGGGGGGCATTATACAACAATATATGAAGTCTCCTTTCCACGCCCGTACTCCAGCACTTTCGTCCTATTTCCTAATTATTGTTTTTCTTCTTTCTCTGTATGTAGCACCACCCCCCCCCCCCCCACATGTGTCCTCCTTATAGAAGTAATTGCCTTGTGAATCAAGGCACATTCTCAATTTTAAAATAGAGAATATTCAGACCGATGAAAACATATAAAGCGAAATAAACCTATCGTGCTTTCAGTGTCTCTCATCCACATCATCTCAGTACAAAAATGATTTATAGGTGAAAATATCGATGCATACTTTTCATCTCTAGAATCTTTAGGTCTGACGTCACTGCAGCAATACAACAGTTAGTAAATGTTACTCGGTTCTAATAGTTTCAGTTGTAATGGGATTTGAGGGATCCCTATTGATTATATTTTATTATTTATTTAGATTAATGTATATATACGTGACTTAAATGCGTGGTTCCATTATGATTATATATAAAAGGGCAGATCTGGTTTTAACTTGAAACAAAGAAACAATTTTGTTTTTGAGGTAGATTTCATCAATTTGATGTACTTTAACATACTAGCACAATTAAAGGAGAGGTGACTACTTAAAAGTTTTAACTTTAAAGAAACGTCTTTTTGTACCATCCTCTATATGTACAGTACTATGAATAAGCAGCAGCATTATGATACAAATAATGGCAACGGTGAATCTGAACTAATAATGATTTAAAATATTTGCATTATTTTCTTTCGTCTTCTAAATAACTATTGTGTATAGAAATAGGTTCTTAAGGAGCCTGGCCAGATAGGGCGAGGGGTGGGGTGTTCAAAGTTATTGGTAATGTGGTTGATTTTAAACAATTACCACCCGGTAAATTAACTTGTGTATCTTCATAATTATATTTACGCACTGACGATACTATAATGCAACATCCTGGCGTTGTATCCTCACATGGTTCCTATTGTTATTAGTTCTCTTTCGGTCAGAGTCCGAGACTACTTGGTCAAAGTATGGTACTCTCGAGTTCGAACAGAGTTCTATAGAGTATATGAGCAACCCAAACCAAGCCCGAGTCCAGTCAGTATATAGAGATAATGCAATACAGAGCTCACTGGTCTGAGAAATATACAGAGCGTATTGGTTACTATAAGAAACTGCTAATTCCAAATTAACAAACCGTCAACCCTTCCGGTCTAAATTGGCCTAAGATAGAACATAGAGTGAGGCAAAGTTTGAATAGGCTTATATGAAATAACATACGTTTACCACTTTACAATGCGCTTTCCTGTGGATACATGTATAATGTTATGGGTATAATAGTTTATGTAGTGTGTAATGTATATGTATGTTTTGAAGAAATAATTGCAATGCGTACTGTGTTTACACTGCAATGACTAAAGGATCCAAGCAAGGATGGAAATATTTATTCATGAAATAATTATTTACAAACTTCAAATATCAAATACGCACGTGACATGAAAAATATGGAATACATAAACTATTGAAGAGTTAATACAATTCCATGATATTTCATGAAATTTGTCAACAATAACAGATCTACACAGATCTCTAATCTATTTAAACTATCGTTATCTTCCTTGTCACTGCTCTTCGAGATTTTATCTTTTAACTGTATCTCCCAAACTTCCATGGATATCATTAAAGGATTGTCTAATATACGATAGCAACATATCATATAAGATGGAGTGGGGGGGGGGGGAGGGGCAGGGAGAGTAACCAAAATACTGATTCATGGGATATTCAAGATTATACATTGCTTGTACATTCCATCGATTCAACCACGAGGATCGTAAATAGTTCTATCTTTGAATACTGCCCTCTTTTCCTTCTCGTTATCCTCGCGCCCATTGTATCCATCTGATCACCGTCCATTATGACGTCATTTGGTATTAATAGTGTTACTCGGTGTTTGCTGACGGGTTGAAAACTAATGTTGTCTTCCCTATAAGCTGATGTGTGTATTCATGTTATTATGTCCGTGTATCTTACAGTGACGAGTCTGTCTCCTATATTGACTTAGGTGTGCTCAATACAGATGTGCTTTTTTCTGCCAGGAATAGTTTACTGCGATATTTGTGAACATATATTATTCTAACTTATACATGTTTTGCTTCGTTTTATCATAATTTCCTGAATATAATTTCAAAATCTCATGATAATTAACTTTCTCTTCCTTTCAGCAACTGTAACAGATGGGGTGATCTACCAGGAGAAGAGGTAAGAGGGACATAGATTCGTGTTCCTGTTAATTAGTAACAGTACATTAGTAACAGGCAGGAGGTGTATTACTGTGGAAACAAAATAAGATCAAAGAGTATGATAATTTGATTCTCATCAGGCAGGAAAGATTAATAATTGATGTGTTTCGAACAGGGAATTTAGATTTTATTTAGTTTATATCACGTAATGCTGATACCACTGTTCTCAATGTCAAGTTGAGATACTGCCTAAATAATCTTCCTTCTGCACACACAGTCAAAGAAATGCGAAATAAAGAAACGGATAGACTTTTAAATATGACAAGGTTTAGGTAGATTGTCTAAAAAAAATGTCTAAAACTAGACTATGTTACCCAAAGTTGGATGAAAAAATTAAATTAGCCCATCCCTCTGCATGGACTTCTTTGGTCCACCAACTTTCTTCGGCGGAGTTTTAGAATCACTCATCGTTTAATAGTTGTAATATATCTTGATATATTGCGTATATAGACATCTTGGACATAACTGTAAGGTGTAACCACGGCGCTGCAGAAACTATCTTGTTTAATTACCGAGATCTATAGCTATTTTCATGTATATGGATGGAAGAAGCAAATTACTATTGGATGTCGAGCATTTCACCGTCAAAAACGTATAAAATATTGTCATATACAGCTGCCATTTTCACCTTTAAACGTCCGAATTACCATCGTTATTATTTAAGAATCGCTGTACTGTTACAGAGAAACTAACCATATAGTATGAAATAAAATAAAGTAGGTAAATTCGTGTTTTACGAGACATTTATTCATTTCTCTCAGAATAGAGATATGATAATATAAATATACAAACCTTTCGTTTTCCATTATTTCTGCAAATCATATGGGGAATGTTAGATTCATGTCCATTTTAAAGTCAAAACAATACAGCGAAAATGAGAAGTTAAAACAACTATCTCTGTCAACAATTTTGCAATACGTGACACCAAACCTGCTTCAGTTTCATATGTTGTACACTGTGCGACAGTTTCAAACATATTTATATCATTTTTCAAGCAAAAGTACGTCAAACTTCTCATTCCATCTCTTTACCACATTCTCGCTACCTGCATATTTATGGCGATGTGGAATCTCCGTCCTTCTCCCACGGATATATACAACATACATATCAGCATAATTTAAAGTTTAGTTTGGGGTAGGCACTGTCACTAGTCTGCTATATGACTTTACTTTTCTGGTCACATAATTGATTGTTAACCGGAAGTAACCAGTGATGTGATAACTTTTTTTTAAATTTATTTCCAGCAACAACAAAAGTAACTACCATGACTTGCAAAATTCTAACAAAATTAACAATAAGGAGGCCCTGTTTAGAACTAACATTCCCATCAATTTAAGATTACTTTACCGTGCGTTAAATATGATTGACGTCATTGAAGAAGTTAGCACATGTCTGCAACTTTACTCGTTTGGTTATTTGTATTTGGAGGAAACGGAAAATCGCAATACATGAATTTGTTCCAATCTTGTAATTGTTTGTAACTATATAATGTTGGAAGTGCGTTATAAATGGGTGTTCAATGCTCCTCCAAATAAATATTCGAGTCTCAAAAGTTTTTGTTTCCAGTATATTCGATGTACGTGGAGGACTGGCAAAGGGGTATAACGCACTTTAATAAGGATGTCCTTTGTTTTATTAAGTTATGTTTGATTAATTGTTTCTCTTTCTTGCAGGGTTACAGAGCCTAGAGCTCATAGGAAGATGATACGGATGAAGAAGTAAGAATATCGAATGTCCCAGAATGTGTAACCATGTTCTTTATTCATATAGATTAAATGTCATTGCGTAATATCATAGTGAATGTAGGTTATGATCAAAATATGAATTTGCAATGATTAACTAAAGCTTAATAATATATCGAATGTCTAATTCCTTGTTACATTAAACGGATCAACTACTGGTATCTAATATAGTGAATGTATAATACCTTGTTACATTAAACGGATTAACTAGTGATAATTAAAGTAGTGAATGTGTAATTGTACTCGCATCCTGCACTAAACGGACTATCAGATGTCACATTGTAATGTAATTTATGATATTTTTGCTGCATTTTCTCAGAATATACTACGCAGTAAGAGTTCAACTGATGTAACATAATGGTAATTCCATACTGATGTTACGTAATGGTATACCATACTGATGTTACGTAATGGTAATACCATACTGATGTTACGTAATGGTAACACCATACTGATGTTACGTAATGGTAATACCATACTGATGTTACGTAATGGTAACACCACACTGATGTTACGTAATGGTAATACCATACTGATCATACTTAATGTTAATACCATACTGATGTTACTTAATGTAATTCCATACTGATGTTACGTAATGGTAACACCACACTGATGTTACGTAATGGTTTTACCATACTGGTGTTACTTAATGGTAATACCATTCTAACACCCAATAGTTCTGAAATCAGAGGCAATGAGTGTTATTCTTGTCTCAGTTCTTTAATGTTTCTGTTTTTACAATGAATGTGTAGCCAATCGTTAAACCACTCTTTACGCTACCACCAGATTATAGAAATGCCAAGTAGACAAGATTCTGGAAATTACAAGTTGACCCAAAATACGATAATTTGTGGTTAAATGTACGTGACAGTTTTGTTCTTAAATTTGATTATGTATAGTATTATTAATTATTCATTCTTGTATCTTTACTTATTCAACATTTATTATCAGTTCATATTTTGCTTGTCCATTTAGGCTATCTCGAGATGCTTGACTTTTCTTCTATGTCGTTCATTTCCGATTCATGTGAAAATACTAGATATGATATAGGTAGGGGATGTAATCCTGTTCGAGATGGACGGGATGTAGCCCCTGCAGGTAGGAAAAATGTGGGAGGAACCGTAAAATATAAGAAAGTGGGTACAATTGAATACGTTAGGCATAAGTTCAGACAGTTACCTTCAACATTTGGAAGCAGAAAAAAAAATCTTGACCTCCGCCCAGGACCTGGGACTACCCTCCCCGGGAGAATCAACCTAACTTAGTGACCACCCGATGACTGTGCTGTACACTGCGGACAAAGCACTCTGTCCATCGAATTCCTAATATAGAAGGCCTCTTACCCCTCAGCAGAGCCAAGGCCGGCCTCCCAGCTAATGAAGTCATTATTGAAAGGGGAACTTTTTATTTGAATATCCCAATCGATTGGTTCCACCTAACTAACTTAAAGTTAGGAAACCCATTTGTTATATTTTTATCTAACGTTTTCAGCGTCTAAGACGGATCAGAATAAGCACTTTGAAATTCGTGAACCTTGGGGTGGGAGGGAAGATGGGTGGGGATTGATGTGTCTTCAGATCAATGTGATATCAATTGTATATCTTTGACAGAGAATAACCAATTGTGAAGCTGGTTGTATAATATCCCGATGTAACTTCTCAGTCAAATGATTTAACCTCCTATGCTTACTATTGTCTTTCGAAAATTCAAATGAAACTTATACGTATTTTGTTATTAACTACGAAACCATTTAAAATGATTTATTTTTTTTACTCTTTTGCGTTTTTTTCATAAAGTAATCATATTAAAAATTCATCGAATGTGTTAAAGACGCTATATGATCTCTATCATAGGTCAGCAAAAGCATGTTACACAATAATTGATCTGTAATATCGAAGTTGTCTTACTGGAGAAATAAAATCGAAGACGATTTGGTGTATATCGAACGTCAGGACATGTCTAGTTAACATGACGCAATTTACTTAGGTTTCTTTTTCTTATTTAGCTTACATATTTCCTGTCGCAGTTTGTTTTTACAAGTAATGACAGTTTATACATCATTTACATTCACTTATAGCTACCAGTTTTATTTTGTTATTTCTTTTGGTGGGGTGGGGTCCTTTTTGCTTTTTTTGCTTTAGCCTTTTGCCTTTGTTCAATGTTCATTCTATAATCTATGGAATTTAAAGCCCACTGTAAACATAATATGTGGTATGCTTAACGATGACGTGTATATTACGTAATATGATAATTACATAACATTAATAGTTTGTGCTTAATCAGTTAAGTTAAAGATAATGATCGGCTTTCTATTCTACTCTCCTTTATCTTATCACTACGCGAGCTAGACATCTATATTCATGTATACTTTAGTTATGTATATTCCCTTAAGTTACATTACAGCCGATAAAAGACAATCCAGTGACGTGCCTGTTACGTCATTCAATAATAATTCGAACAAGATAATGACAATCTGAACATTTTGTGTACTGAAGCTTGAAATCAATGATCGTACTTCTATATGTGGTAGGTCTTGTATTTTACTCATGGCTGAGACCAATAGTAGTTCAACAATTCACTCGAAACATTTGATCATAGTTTTTATAGTTACAAATTATTTCAGAATATTTTAAACAATGTAAGAATTTCATGAAAATATTGTTATTTTGTTGTAACCACATCTTTGCAGTTTCTTATGTTTGGCTTAAAATGCCCAAGCTTTAAGACTCTTGCAAGCAAACAAACAGGTCCTTTCATGTTATCCCCTCGTTTTGCACATATTATTATAACCATTTCTGGGGTAATCTTCCACTAGCAAATTGCTAAGAAAGGAAAATTTAAAATTAACTCTAAATCTCCTTTCATGAAAAGTTGTTTACTTTGTATATATTATATCCGATATAACACATTGTTGATAAATGTTTCCGTAATTTGCGATCTTTCTATTGTTCTTTCTTCATACCCTTTTGGTTATTTTTTGCTTTCTTTTACCTGTTTTACCATTGATTGTGATTAAACAAAGGTAATGAGAGATCTGTTTGTATAATGAACAAAGGTATTGTGAAAGAATATAGTTGGTTAGCCAAACAGTTCGTATTTGATTAGCTGTTTAGCGTGATTAACTTGTAAATGCCAATATTTGCTAATCGTTCCATCATCCTACTAGAGAGTATTTACACGGACCTTACATTATCTTTCGTTGTTTTCGTTTTAAAACACCTTACACTGTACCTGTCATACATTACAACGTGTCCTCGTTCTGTCAACAACAACAAAAATCCATATTTAGTTTGTTGCAGTCTGGTATCCATACTTAATTGTACCAAATTCATATGTAACTTGTGACTACAAAAACTATCAGAAATAAGTTTGATTTGACAATTTTTACTCTAATTTTTTATTGTATGAATTATATGGTGTTTGAAAGGCCAAGATGTAGACCTACTGTGTAAGTACAGCACGAAATCAGAATAAATATTGTATATTGTTTTCGAGTTTCAGACTTTCATGAAGTTTTCGAGTTGTTGAGTTGCAATAAACTTGACAACACATCAAACATATAACTTTGTTGAGTTGATAAGTCACGCTAACCTGTAAAATCTTGATTAAAGAAATGTCAAAACTACGTTAATCTAGTCTTACACTCACATGACACCTTGACAAGGAATATCAAATTGTTTGAATGTCGTGTTATATACTAAAGTAGTAAGTCTATATCTTGTTTGTCCCTTCAGAACCGCCGTGAAATCGCGATATCGACTAAAATAATAAAAAATAGATCAAAGATTCTGTGGTCCGTTTCCTTTCTTCGTCTGCTTACTATAGTCTACTGCAGTGTTAGTGTTAGCACATGCTCTAACTTAAAGATTTAATCTAAAATATTTGTCATGACAACCAAAATCTTTTTTCCAAGCTTGGAGTTATCCTGAAAGGTTCTGTTAAGTCTATAAGTCTACACACAAACGTCAATGTATCTGTATAGCCAAGTGTTTTCAATATGGTTACGTGGAGCAGGTTCCTGCGATTATTTCCTAAGTTTTAACCTTGGTAATTGTTTCATGAAAGTATAGATCTCTGATTTGAGGATGCATAACATTTGTATTTTGTGGCCCTATATACATACTTTCATGAGCACTCCGGATTGTTTGGTGTTCAATGTATATGCAAGCACACATGAATATGTGATGTAACAATTGAGATGGTTGTGGTCATCTTCAACGTCATATTCCCTCAAACTGTAACCAGATGAATTTGTGTATTTGTTATCTGGATTTGGAGGTTAATTACGACCAGTGCAAAAGGACAATATGTTACAGTTTCGACATTTCAATGTACAATCAACCTAGCTTATTTTGTAAACATAACCCGGTAAAATTGTTTCGAACAACCTTTCAAGAAATGATGAGGATAAAAGATTGTTCCCCTCTTGCATTCAAATGACCTATGATAGAGTTTTGTTTGTAAACCTGTTTTGTGGTCTGCAGTAAAAGAGGAATATCGTCTCGTTAACAGCATCCCAAGCAAGAGATAGTTTGGCAGATTGATACAAAGTTCAATGATGGGGTTATGATTCTTCATCAATAAACTTGTTGAGTGTTTGAGTGTTTGAATAGTGATAATAATCGGTAATAATAATAATAAGATGTAGTTATAATAAAGTGTAATAATAGTAAAGTGTTTAACTACTGATCATAATCATTAAATTAAGAAACAAATAAAACAGAACACACATCAAAATTCAAAACACGTAAGCTTTTCTCCATTTGTACGATGGGGAGTATAGTTAGTTTTGTTCGAGAAACTTTGACTGTAATGATTCACCAATTGATGGTGAATGGCTTGTTGTTCTGCTCCAGCTGCCAGATGTGTTTCGAGAGTTCCGTTGCGTTTTGGTGTTTTTGGTGGTTGAATGACATCTTGTGGTTGCCATATCTAAGCTTGAAAGACCTATGTAAGTCTTGCAGTTGTCGGTGGTTTTCACTTCGGCCTTGTATATGGTGTTTGATGCCTGGCAGTTTCCATTTAGTGGGCAAGTGTCCTTTTGTCGGCAGTTGCAAGCTTCCTTTTGTTACGTTGTGTGAGTGGTTGCTATGCGTTTGCTTATCAT